>JAODAL010015049.1:0-85250 GCA_025379985.1 Phyllomedusa bahiana
CCCCCGATGGCGAGAGCATTGGTGTTTTTAAAAGCTCTGAAGCCTTGGAGTCCCATTAAACTTAGATGGCATAGTCAGGCGGAGCCTTGGACCAGCAGCCGGTGCGGAAACCGAAGGTGCAGCGGGAGCCACAGGAGCGGGTTGTTGCTGCTGGGTGGCCAGGCACTGCTGCATCATGGCGGAGAGATGGCTGAGTTGCTGGGCCTTCTGAGTGATCTGCTGGGATTGCTGAGCCACGATGGTGGTTAGGTCAGCAACGCTA
Organism: Phyllomedusa bahiana; assembly: GCA_025379985.1. Classification (NCBI taxonomy): domain Eukaryota; kingdom Metazoa; phylum Chordata; class Amphibia; order Anura; family Hylidae; genus Phyllomedusa; species Phyllomedusa bahiana. The sequence continues at coordinate 263 of JAODAL010015049.1, forward strand.
GGCAGAGGCACCTTGGCGGGATCCATGGCCAGATCTTACTGTCACAGTTTGTATTAGTGGATCTGCTGGACCACCACAAGCGATGGTGTAAGCCACGCCAGGGAGCGGAATCTAAGTAGGTCCCAGTTTTCACCAGAGCCTGCCGCAAAGCGGGATGGACTTGCTGCGGCGGGATTTTATCAGGTCACTTCCACTGACGTGACTTGCTTGCGATGACAGCCAAGGGTGAGCGGGGACAGGCAGTAAAGTCAGGACAGGCGGCAGAGGTTTGTGGTCGAGGGATGGAAGCAAGACGGTACGGTACACAGGAATCATGGCAAGACTAGGAACACTTTCTCAATAGGCTAATAGGGCACTAAAGATCCAGCGCTGAGCCAGGAAGGGGCAGGCTTTAAATAGGGGCAGCGACCCGCAATGGAATTTACCAGTGCGCTGGCCCTTTAAATTTAACAGTGCTGGCGCGTGCGGGCCCTAGGAGGCGGGGACGCACGCGCCGGGAAGCAGAGACACAGTCAGGAGCGCGGCTGGGTAAGTAAGAAGTGTTTGAGCGCGCGCACCCGCGGCCCGACATGCGGGTCGCCCGGGGAGAGGGTAGCGGGGACACCCGTGACAACATTTTCTACTGCAGTGACAATTCTGGCTCAGGTAAACCACTTTTAAAGTGCACTACCTGTTCCAGCAGTAATGCACCTGATTTACTGTTTAAAAGTAATAAATGTGTAGAATCCTAGGGTTGTAGTGCGACATGCCTCCAGCATGCCTGTAATGCACTTTGTAATGCGCCTGATATTAGATTGCGCCTGATTAAAATTGTAGCGAACGGGGCTGGAAAGACACCAGACTTCTGCCACAGCCCCATACATACATGTCGCCCTTAGTTTCTAGTAGTAGATTAACAGCCCTTTTGATGTATTTTGTTTTTACGTGGCAGGTTTTAAACTAATAGTTGTAAATACAAAAATAAAATAAGCGAAGCATAAAGCGATATTCTATGTATTTTAAAATGTAACTGTTAATCTTTAATTTACCAGATTGATATACTGTGGGCTAAAGATTTATGCTCTGAAATTAATGTGATACAGATGCTTTTTTTAAATTGAACAGAGATTAGGCAGCAATATACACAAAACAAACCAAGATGATTCAATATAGGACTAAAGTGTCACAAATAATTCATAGTAGAATAAGAAAATACTGTCACAATAATGATAGAAGCTAGCATCTGAAGCAAGAAAACACAATCAGCAACAATGCAGATCTTAAAAATAATAAATTCATAGGATTTCCCATCTGTTGTTGGATTGTAAAGGTGCCGAAAATGGAGAAAGGTGCAGAAAGGAATTATATGAAATTCATTTTCAGTTTTTTATGTTTTTTTCAGTTTGCAGAATCTGTATCTCTCTACAGTTTTACAGTTGACAAGCCCTCCCCTTTACTTGTCAGGCAGATTATCACCTCTGAATAATGTGCCCCTACATTCACTGATGGATTGTGCAAGAAAGAAGACTATGACAGAACCAATAAAAGGTGTAAGAAAGGAGTTATTTGACAAATTCTGGGGTACAAACAATATATTCTTTTGCACATCACCGACTAAATAGAACGTGATTGGCATTTGCCAATAGCATTGAGCATCGATAGAAGAATTGATGAAATACACTGTATAATGTACACATAATCAGCCAACCTGGTATAATTCACTTCAAAAGGTAAATTAACCATATAGTAATTTAATTAGTGCTTAATATGGAAAGTATCTTATTAAGATTGGCATTACCCAGATTCACTTCTTGTTACTTCATGTATTAAATGACAATGTCAACTGGACTCATTTGTCTTTTTTCTTAAAGTTTAGCAGCTTCGATTTTGAAATATATTAATTCAATTTACCCAAAGTTTTTTAGAAATTTGATAAAAAAAAGCAATTCTTCCTTTTGTAAATTTATACAGACGGTAATTTTAATTTTTATTATTTGGGTTTTTTACTGCATTAATTTGTCCAAAAGGGATTCCACGGGTCTCAGCTTTTTTTGACAATAATATAGTCTGTTGTTGCAGTGAAAAATACCAGATCCCTTAAGAATCCATTTATAGTCAGTGGGGACCATAAGGATTTACTAGTACCTGTTCAAAACAGCAAAGCTTTCATTGCTGTGTTATAAATCAAAGTCATAATTAGGGATGAGTGATTGTGTCAACAATCGTTATGAGTCATAGTAATACGGCAATTTTCAGTCGATAGTCGAAGCCGATAACAGATTTTCGCCGATGACCCTTAAAGTCTATGGGAGGGAACAACACCTTATTCTTACACCCAAACAGGGGTGGAGAAGCTGGAATTAACATCCCCAACATAAACGGAATATGCACATCTTACAAGACAATAGGCAAAAAAAATTTCATTGGTTCAATGGCTAACCCAAAAAATGAGGTGGCTTTGCCACAGCAGGGGAAAACGGTATCAGCTCAAAGGGGCCCATTTGACACAAAAAAGACACCAGTTTGGAAATGGCACATGGCAACTGCGGAACCCATTACTTTTTTTCCCGCACCAACTTCGCAATATGGGTGGGAGCAAGAAGTCCAACCGGGAATGCGGAGGGTTTAGTGGCGGGCCCCACGGGGGGGGGGGGGGCCAGTTTGGGCAACGAGCCCTGTCCAAATTTTCCCGCATTTTTATTGTTAATTTGTGTGGGTGGAACGAAATTCTCATTTGGATTTTTTAAAGTGGATCAGGAGGGGGACACCCCGTAACCGGTTATTTTTTAGGGCCCTTTAAGCTGGGAAATACCTTTTACCCCAAAACCAGCAAAGTGTCCTTGATGGGAACCCCAAAAAAAAAAGTGCCGGAAGAAACAAGTATTTGAACCACTATTTTGTGAAATGGGCATTGACTATCCCGCGCTTTAAAGCAATTTACCCCAAAATCACACAGATGCCCTTTGGGCCCTAAGAAAAAAAAGTTGCCGGAAGAAAGTATTATTTGAACCGTCCCTTTGTGAAGTGGGACATTGACTATGCATTCCTGTACCAAACATGATCCCCAAACCTGTAACCCCCCAAAATTAAAAAATGTGGAAGAACTATTATTTAAGCGTAAATTTTGTTGAACTGGAAATTGACTATACCTGTCCCTGTACCACAGCATGACCCCAAAACCGCATGAACACAGAAAAAAGTTCCGGGGAAAAAAAATCTTTGAACCACCATTTTTGTAACGGACATTGACTATCCCCGTCCTTTTCCACAATGACCCCCAAAACCCTTTTGACCCACAGATAAAAAAGGCTGGAAGATTATTATTTGAAGCAGTATTTAGTTAACGGACTTGGGTATCCTTCCCGTACCACAGAAAGACCCCAAAAAACCCGCAACACACAATTAAAAAGTTCCGGAAAAAGGATCTTTGAACCCCATTTTATTTGAATGGCATTTTACATACCTGTCCTTCCCCAGAAAGACCCCAAACCTGCATGAAACCCCAGATTAAAAAGTGCCAGAAGAAAGTAGATTTGAAGCATATTTAGTTTAAAAAAGGAATTTATAAACCGTCCGTACCACAGCATGACCCTCAAACCGCATGACCCCCAGATTACCAAGTGCAAGAAGGCAGTTTATTTGAACCCCCATTTTGTTGAACTGGACATTGACTATCCCTTTCTGTAACCAGCATACCCTAAACCTCAAGACCACAGATTAAAAAGTCCGGAAAAAGGAGTCTTTGAAACCACCTTTTAGTTGAACTGGCATTTTACTTGTCTTTCCTACCGCAGCATGAAACTTAAATCTGCACGCCCACAGATTACCAAAGTGCAAGGAGGCATATTAGTTTGAACCACCATTTTAGTTAAACGGGACATTGACTATACCTTGACCCTGTACCACAGCATGACCCCAACCTGCATGACCACAGATTAAAAAGTGCCTGGAAGAAAGTACCATTTTAGTTGAACTGTACAATGACTATCCATATCCTATAAACGCAGCAACTAGTTTTTCCAATCTGCTGCTAGAAGCTACTTGCCATTCTAGCTGTGACATTGTTCCACCATGACATTTAGATGTGAAGCACACAAACAGATGTCCCCAATAGGTCAACGAGTCTGTCCCTGAAAATCATGCATTCTACTGTCAAGTGGTTGAAGTGAAATTACGGATAAACACACAGGCTGTTAGACTGGAGCACTTACATGGTGGGGAGGAGGTCAGGCGGCCGGACTAAAGGGGTGTGTGAGACTAGCTGGGGGCGTCTGAGTCAGCACTGAAGGAGTAGGGGGAGCGGGGGGGGGGGGGTGATGAGTATGAATAGGTATTTAACGTATATGAGTGTATGACGATATCTGAGACATAGGGAGATGGGGGGATAGTAATTATGACATGTATCAGCAATTATAATCGTCGTAGCAATGCGAACGGAAGTGGGACTAAGACCTCCAGCCTTCCTCAGTAACACAGACAAGACCTGTAGCGCTTGACAAATTTCTGCCTCTACTAGAGTGCTTGCCCCTCCGTAGAGTGCGGACCAATTGAGCTTCACTTGGACTGCTGGTGGTTGACCTTCTGTTCCACCCAGTGCCCTTTTTCTGGCTTCTTTTTCTCAGTTTTTACTCCAACATCTGGAGGAAATTGTCTCTGTTCTTGGGGTGGTGAATGTGCACCCATACTCCATCCTCGAATAACCTACATCTGTACAAGTTTACAACTGTACCTCACTTGTACAATTCAAGGAATATTGTATCAGCTATTTTGTACATGCATATTTAATTCTAGATAACACTGTTTTAAAATAGGATGGATACCCCACCACGTCTTTGTTTCTCCTTTTTTAATTGTCTTATCTCGTGTGTTTGTCTCACACGTAATTTGCTGAGCTATGGTTAAAGATCTTGCAAAAAACAAGGTCCATTTTGCAATATGTCCATTAACAGTGTCTAGCCTATTCCTGTTTTTGAACGTCACCCATACCCCATAAACATCAAAACAGACCCATCCAGCCATGTTGACAATTGTGAAGAACAAAAGTCTGTTAGAAACCACATTTTATAATTGCACCTGTATATAGGCTGTATTTCACAGAAACATGACCCAAAAAATAATAAAAATGACTTCTCAGCCACTGTTTAAAAATGTGATGGATAATGCACTTAGAAACCACATTTCTGTTCCAAAGACCTTTATTATAGCTATCTCACAGCACCAATGACCCTAAAACACCGTTGACAGTGCTTAAAAATATTCATGAAAATTTGCGTACATTTGGGAAAAACAAATTTTTTTTTAAAAACCCTGGGAAAATTTTTTTGGTTTTCTTTTCAGCCCCAAAACCCAAAACCAGCAAAATGACTTTTTGGGGACGAAATAAAAATTGATCAACTAAAAAAAATTTTTTTTAAGAGGACCATTTCTTTTGGAAGAGGGAAAATTTAATTTGACCGGCCAACTAAAAGGGGGACCTCGGGAAAATTTGGGGCCCAAACCTTTCCCCTCCAAAAAAGTCCAAACCGATTCATCTTGAAGAAATCACACAACCCCCATTTTTAAAATGGAAACCGGATGCTTTGTCTTAATGAAAATCCTCCAGCTGTGCTGAAGGGCCCTCAAAATTGACCCCGGGTGCTGGGGCAAAACAATACCTCTATGCATGGCGAGCGAGCCGGGGCCCTTTATCCTTTTTTGGGTACACAAAGTCGATTGGGTCCGGAATTATCCAAAAACATCGGGGTTGAAAACGAGAAATCGTTTCACCAAGACTTTAAACCCGGGCTTTGGTTTTTTTGTATTTTGTGCCCCACTTGGGGAGGTGGTTTAAAAAAGGAATTTCCAGAGGCACCCCTTTGGCCCTTCCCGCCACAATGCTTTTCTGCTGTGGGCCGCAAGGCAACTTGGCACTCCCACTGCGTCACGTTTTTTTAGTTTTTTCCACCCTACATTTGAAGAACGTGAAGCAGACCAAAAGGGTGCTCCAGTTTTATCAATGACAGGGGCTCCAATTCTTGAATTTTAAATCTTAAATTTTGGGGGGGTGGAAGGAAAAGGCTGGGGTTTTTGGGTTTTAAGGGAAACGAGGGGGGGTGGCCCCCCCATAACTGTTTTTTTCATTTTGTGGCCTTTAAAGCGTGGATTTAAATTTTGGGAAAATTTAGCAAAAAAAGCAAATCAGTGAGAGATGGAGCCTTTATTTTTTAAAGCCTCTGGGGGCGAGGGGGACTAGCCAAAAATGATCTTCCCCTTCCCCTCCGCCCCAAATCCTGGGAAAACCCCTTCCAACAGGGGAAACGTTTAAAGTCGGGGTCCAGGAATACCTCATCCTCCCCCCCGCTTTCTCCCTCAGCTTTAAAACAACCCAAATTTCCTCAATGATTACCCTTTAGAGTTTTAGGGGGGGCCGCCCTTTCACCCCCCACCAACAAAAACCTTTAAATTGTGTAATGTCGGGCCTTCCTTGGGTTTCGATGGAGATAAGACCTGGTTTTCCGGGACTGTGTCCGTCTCCTCCCTTTCCCCTGTGGGGGGACCTTTCTTTTTAGAGTTTTCCAACCTTGTTCCAAACAAAGATCACCACAAAAACCCATGCTGACAAGGGATTGCCGCACTGACCAAATTTGGGGGCTTTTTTCAAAACTGGCAAGGATGGTGCTGAAACTCTTTCACCTACCTCCACCCCTCGGTGGATCAACACTCCGAGGTCCGCAAAACCGGGTGCTTGGTTAAGGGCCCTTTTTCAGTTTTTTTTCTGCCCCTTAAAAAGGGGGATTTGGCCCCTGCCACAATCGCGGACCTGGGAGGGTGGAATTTCCCAACTGTTTGCCATGTCAAAAATTTAGACCCGTTTTCAGGGGGGGCCAATTTTACGTTTTAACCAGCCAGCCGGGACGAAACAGGGTTGGAAACGACGGAAGGGGTGAGCTCAGAAACCCCGAGCCTTCCTCAGCAGGCAGGCGAGACCCGGGGGAAAGGGCGCTTTTGAAATGTCTTGGGCGATGAGTTTTTTGACATTTTTCCAGGCAAGGGGTGTGTCCCATACCCAAACAAAATTTCGGCCCGGGGAAATTTTGCCCATTTTGCCCACCACCTTTTCCCCCCCACAAGGGTTTTTGTCACCCACCCCCACTCTGTCTCTTGCGCAAGGGCCCTCCACAGCCTTTAAACCTTGTGTTACGGTCCCTCTAAGACATATTAATTTCAACACGGCCCGGTTTCTCTGGGCACATGATGCTACCCGTGGACCTTGGGGAAAAGAACCCTGCACCATCCCTGCAGTTTTGAAGAACGTGCGCCAAGCCTGAGAGCTACTGTCATCACCAGAGACATCCACCCAGCTCACCCAGTGAGCTCTCAAAGAGCTATAGCGGCCTTGGCCGTGCTTACTAGTCCATGTATCGGTGGTGAGATGGACTTTGCCGGACACAGATGCAGACAACGCACTAGAGATTTTAGATGACATGTTGCTGGCCAGGGCAGGGACGGCTTTTCTGGAAAAGAAATACCTGCTCGGCATCTGGTATTGGGGGCAGGCAAAGGCCATGATATGGCGGAACCATTCTGTGTCCACCAGGGAAACCCAAAACATTTCCAAGGCAAAAGTTTGGGCATGCGACATTCAGGCTTTTGGATTTGGGATGGTTTGGGTTAAAGTGTTTTTTCTGCTCCCATACCTGGTAAACGGAAGGCTGGCTGCTAGACTGGCCGCTGTACGGCGTGCAGGTGAAACTGGTGGAAGGAAAAGGGGTATGCTGTGTCTCTGGTGGTGCTGGTGGTACTCGGGTGACATTGGAGGCTGAAGCAGAGGCTGATATTTGCTCATGCTGCTGAGGGACATGGGCAGCAGAAGAACGCATGTTCTTAAAAATGGAGGAGGAGACAGAGACAGAGGGTGTGACAGTGGTTGGAAGCCCAGGACCGGTGTGGCCATTTTTCACCAAGTGTTCCCTCCATTTCAACTCATGCATTCGCTGCATATGACTAGATATGTTGGTGGTGGTTAAACACTTAAGATTCTTCCCTCTACTGATGCGTTTATGGCAAATGCGGCATATGACATCGCTGGGTGAATCTGAGGCTTGATCGAAAAAATCCCAGGCTTCAGAGGTCCTGGATCTTTTCGATGGCGATAAGCGAGAAGCGGTGTTTCCGCTGATCATGGTTGGCTGAATAATCTCCAAAACGTAATAAGGCTGTGCACATCTAAAATATACTTTGAAAAACGCAAGCACAGGTGCACACTGAAAAGGCAATAGCATACATCTAATACAAATATCAGTGGCACACTAAAGACTAAGTAAAAACCTCAAGGTATATAGAAATATTGGAAATGCATTTACTGCTAAGGAAAATATGAAAAAACTGGGACTCTTAGTTTACAGTATTTGATCAAAGATTGTATTAAGCTCACCTCCCAAAACGTCAAGGGGATCCCAGAGCAGGTGAGTCCCTACACTGAACATGTTACCTCACTAGGCGTCAATTCAGACTGCAACTTCTCAGGGAAGTGGTAGGAACTTGCAATTGGGATTATCCCGCATGGTTTAAAAGAGGCAGCTGAATGCAGCAAGCCAATGAGATTTGCCATTTCTCAAATAGACTACAAAACGTAATAAGGCTGTGCACATCTAAAATATACTTTGAAAAACGCAAGCATAGGTGCACACTGAAAAGGCAATAGCATACATCTAATACAAATATCAGTGGCACACTAAAGACTAAGTAAAACCTCAAGGTATATAGGAATATTGGAAATGCATTATGCTAAGGAAAATATGAAAAACTGGGACTCTTAGTTTACAGTATTTGATCAAAGATTGTATTAAGCTCACCTCCCAAAACATCAAGGGGATCCCAGAGCAGGTGAGTCCCTACACTGAACATGTTACCTCACTAGGCGTCAATTCAGACTGCAACTTCTCAGGGAGTGATAGGAACTTGCAATTGGATTATCCTGCACTGGTTTAAAAGAGGCAGCTGAGTGCAGCAAGCCAAGGAGAGTGCCATTTCTCAAATAGCTAACAAAAACATAATAAGGCTGTGCACATCTAAAAATATACTTGAAAAAGTTTACAGTATTTGATCAGAGATTGTATTAAGCTCACCTCCCAAAACGTCAAGGGGATCCCAGAGCAGGTGAGAAGGTGAGCAGGTGCGACCGCCCTCACCCTATTCAGGCGAGAACCGTACTGACCTTATCCCATCGTCTTCCTGCTCGTCCAGTGATGAAGCGCTCGCAAGCAAATTCTGCTGAAAAGACCACGTTGGATCCGCCATGTCATCATCATCAACACAGGTGACTTCCTCGTCCTGACATTCTACATCCTGGAGCTGCGGGCTACAAGGTACTGCAAGGCGTTGCTGACCGCTCGGGATTTGTGGCGACTGACCGACTTCCTTCTCCTCCTCTGATGGCATCAGCGATTGGGAGTCAGAGCAGAATAAATCATCCTCTTTGGCCTCTTGATCTTTTGAAATGCCTTCTGACCCCAACCGCATTGTGTCATCAAAGAGGTCTTTAGAAAAGGGATTATGCACAGTGGTGGGTACATGAGTTGACATTTGGGCTGCCTTCGCATCAGGTTGGACGGATGCTGATGATGATAATGACATTTGTGGCCGTGACTGGGAGGACGAGGAGGTAAAACTGCTGGATGCAGGTTGCATTAACCACTGAAGAACAGATTGGCGATGCTGTTCGTTACTGAGATTCAGAGGGCACTGACCCAGCCATGACAGGCCTGACAGTCCTGCAACCCATGATACGTTGGCTTGCGTGTTGTCACCAGCACTGGAAGGAGCACCTTCTGTCGTACCTCTACCTTGATGTCCTACACCCCTCTTTGCTCGCTTACCACCTGCAGTTTGCTTCATGTTCAGAAAGATACAAATTTAAAAGGTATGGAAGAGTTTTTCACAGTCTCTTATTGAGAAACTGTACTGCAAAGACGGCAAATCACAGTTCTTAAAACCCTCTAATTTCCAACAGCCAACTAGGATTAGAAACAGAATTGTTTCTATCAAATATCTGTGAAATGCGGTCTGGTGGAAGAACCGTAACACCAAATCAACAGTGTTCTTCCTTCAGTCAATGAGATTTACAACTGCCCAGTAGGACTAGCAATTGATAGTTTTCAACAAACTATCATACAAGTGCACGATTAGCTACAAACTGAGACTCACTGAGTGAAATAGAAGTATTAAAAAGTTATATGGATTACATATGGTGGTTTTGCCACCACTGACAACAGATGGCAGTTACTATGAAATATCTGTAAAACAATTTGCGTACAAGTACATGATTAGTGCCAAATTGAGACGCACTGAGTGAAATAGAAGTATTGAACAGTTATATGGATTACATATGGCAGTTTTGCCACCACTGACAACAGGCGGCAGTCGTATATGCTCGAGTATAAGCCGACCCGAGTATAAGCCGAGGTATCTACTTTTGCCACAAAAAACTGGAAAGCTTATGGACTCGAGTACAAGCCTAGGGTGGAAAATGCAGCGGCTACTGGTAAATATCAAAAATAGAAATGGATACCAATAAAATTACATAGGCAGTTTAATGTCCCCCATAGGCAGATATATGTCCCCCATAGGCAGGTATAGGCAGTTTAACGTCCCCCACAGGCAGTTAGAGGCAGGTATATGTCCCCCACAGGCAGTTATAGGCAGGTATATGTCCCCCATAGGCCGTTATAGGCAGGTTTATGTCCCCCATAGGCAGTTATATGTCCATATAGTCAGGTAATAGGCAGGTTATAGGCAGGTATATGTTCTAATAGGTAGGGCATAGGCAGGTATAGGCTGGGTATAGGCTGGGTATAGGCTGGATATAGGCTAGGTATAGGCTGGTATAGGCAGGTATAGACTAGTTATAGGCTGGTATAGGTAGGGTATAGGCTAGGTATAGGCTAGTATAGGCTGGGTATAGGTATGTATAGGTAGGGTATAGGCTAGGTATAGGCTAGTATAGACTGGTATAGGCTGGGTATAGGCAGGTATAGGCTAGGTATAGGCTGGTAATAGGGAGGTATAGTCTGGTATAGGCTAGGTATAGGCAGGCAATAGGCTGGTATAGGCAGGTATAGGCTAGGTATAGGCAGGTAATAGTCAGCTATAGGCTGGTATAGGCAGGTATAGGCAGGTAATAGGCAGGTAATAGGTTGGTAATGAAAAAACAAACAAACAAAAAAACACTTGTCTTCTCGGCACAGGCGGGTGATGTCAGCTCACCGCGCACGCAGCGTGATGACACACGCTGCCTGTGCCGGAAACTCCGGGCGGCCACGAGTCTGTTTGCGCCCGTCCGGAGTCCACTGCGAAGCAGGGAGCGCTCGCTCTCTGCCCCGCAGTGGTATCTTCCCCTCTATGTGCTCCCGAGGCTTCACATGTAGGGGAAGAGATCGGCAACAGCGACGGGCCACGGCAGTGCCCGTCGCTGTCAGCAGTACTCGGCATTCTGCTATATGCGCTCCCTGAGAAGTCGCATGTAGCAGAAGTGTCCCTGCCGGCGCACGGGCCATCGCAGCGCCCGAGTGCCGAAAGTGACTCGAGTATAAGCCGAGGTAGAGTTTTTCAGCTCATTTTTTGGGCTGAAAAACTCGGCTTATACTCGAGTATATACGGTACTATGAAATATGTGTAAAACAATTTGCGTACAAGTGCACGATTAACATGAAACTGAGATGCACTGAGTGAAATAGAAGTATTGAACAGTTATATGGATTACATATGGCGGTTTTGCCACCACTGACAACAGGCGGCAGTTACTATGAAATATGTGTAAAACAATTTGCGTACAAGTGCACGATTAGCGCCAAACTGAGACGCACTGAGTGAAATAGAAGTATTGAACAGTTATATGGATTACATATGGCGGTTTTGCCACCACTGACAACAGGCGGCAGTTACTATGAAATATCTGTAAAACAATTTGCGTACAAGGGGGCTATTGGCAAAAAACTGGGACGCACAGACACCAATAGAAATGCAAAAACAAAAGGGACAATTTCACCTCAGGTGGGAGGTCTGCTGGCCACAAAGTGTTAAAAAATTGCTATTTCCATGTGAGTTCAGGACAGGAGAGACTAGGCTGTACAACATACACCCTCCTTAAAATTAATGCCAGAGTACACAAGCTAGTCCACCCATCCATGGATATAAGGACTCATTTTTGGGGGGATTGTGCATTTGGAGAAGTGGCTGCCTAAATTTAGCCATGCACTACTCCCACCTGACTATTAAGGCCCTTATAATCAGTGTTGATGGAGCCCAGCCCTGAATCAATGGCGACTTTTCCTTGTATTTTAGTTAAGGACCCACCTAATGAGGCTATCTTGATGCAGTAGCAGGACATATACAGCTTATCAAACTGCACACATTTATTTTTTGAATGTATAAAGCATAATAGTAGTGCATTTTAAATGTACTAATTTAATGTTTGTATGGATTCAAGTGATAGCTATGTGCTGCTGTAGTTGGAAATTCAGTACTTATCATACTAATCATTGACTTAAGTGTAAGATACACTTAAAAGATCTGATTGAAACGGATTTATGCTGATGCTAGATCTCATCCATTTTGTTGTCATCTTAGGCTCATTTCACCCTTATAACCTCAAATAGAAACCCTACCCTACAAATACCAGTTGTTCACTGTATAAAAGACAGGTATCACTATCTATCTATCTATCTATCTATCTATCTATCTATCTATCTATCTATCTATCTATCTATCTATCTATCTATCCTTTCCCTGATCCCACAATGGCCTGAAGATACAATATTTTTACATACAATCATTTTTCCTGGGACGTTGGATCTTGAAACCAGAATCAACATACAATGTCATAGGCACTGACAATCTGCAATACATATGATTGACTGGAAGATCCAGGCAATTAAGGACATTATTTAACTTGTGAAACATCTGTATTAGTGAAGTGCCTGCACTGATTGGCATTCTAGTACTGCCTCTCTGCAGTATACATAGTACATTTTCTTTACCTGAGTGGCTCCTTTGGGCTCAACGTGAGGATTGCACAATTTTCTTTTTTTCTGGTTCATTGCTTATATAGTACATGACCAAAAGAGGCTCCTGTCATCCAATAGAAAGTGATTTCCAACTTCTAGCATGTTACATGGGTGGAACTATAAATACACGAAACACATCTTCCACTCTAAAATAAACAAGTTTTAATATTAACTACTGACCGTCCAGTGCAGTCCTTTGGATTAGTGGCAAGTAAAGGGTAAATTCTCCTAACCATATATCTACACTCACAATGACTGTTCCTGGTTTCCCTGTCCATGGAGAAGAGTTTCCACTGATGTCCTGCAACGGACTATATCGACATCAGTTCCCTATTTGGAAAGACTCTTCAAAGTGTTGTGCCTGGACTATGAACAACACAAAAAGGTTAGTGGGTATTTAAATGTACACACTAACTGACATCTGTAAATCAATTGCTGTTACATGTAAAGACTTGCATTAGTTATCTGCTTAACCCCTTAAGGACCCAGCATTTTTTTTTTTGTTGTTGACACGTTCGTTTTTCCCTCCTCGCCTTCCCGGAGCCATAACTTTTTTATTTTTCCACCAACATAGACACATGAGGGCTTTTATTTTTCGGGACAATATTTACTTTCTAATGGTGTTATTCTCTATACTATAGAATATACTGGGAAACCGCAAAAAAATTTCAAGTGGGACAAATTGTGAAAAAAAACGTATTTTGTGCCATGTTTGCGGGGGTTTTGCTTTTACGGCGTTCAATATTCGGTCAATACAATGTGTTATCTGTATTCTACAGGTTGATACGCATCTGGCAATACCAAATATGTACGGTTTCCATTATGTTTTGGTACCATAAAAAAATTCCAAACTTTTCCTATTTTTGAAATTTGCGCCGCGGCACCAGTTTGTGCGACCAATAACTTTTTTGTACTAACAGCTACGGACGTCAGTGAGGGGGCATTTTTTGCAGGCCGAAGTGTACTTTTTATTGCTAGCAGTTTGGAATGCATGCAACTTTTTTGATCACTTTTATTCCATTTTTTAAGTGACATAAAATTACCAAAAAACGCAATTTTGGCGCTTGGAATTTTTTTTCTTCTATGGTGTTCAGCGTACGGGATAAATGATGTTAAATCAGACTTTTTCAGATGCGGCGATACCAAATATGTGTAAATTTTTTATTATTTTATTGATTTTATATGTAAAATGGGGAGAGGGGGGTGATTTGAACTTATAATAATTTTTTTTTTTTTGTACTGTAAAACTTTTTTTTTTTTTACTTCAACATTGAGGCCACCTGTGGTGCTAGACCACTAGGTGGCGCGATTGTCAATACGGTCTAATGCATTGCATAGGCAATGCATTAGACTGTACCAAGATGGCGGTTTCCCCACTTCCTGTCTTCGGACGGAAGTGGGGCAATCCGGGACATGTCAGTGACGGGAGCCTTCACAGGGCTCCCCGCTGCCATGTCAGGGGGTCTGATCGCTGCAGCTATGCTGCGGCGGTGCCGAGCACCCTCAAGATCGCTGTGGGGCACCGATCTTAATTCATTCAGACGCCACGGCCATCTTTGCCGCGGTATCTGAAGGGTTAAACAGCGCGGGCGATCCCCCTGTAAAGCTTCTTATGGACCGTGGGACGTACTCATACGTCCAGGGTCCTTAAGGGGTTAATTTTCTTTATATTGCAGTTTGCTGGGGGACATTTGTGGGTCTTAGAAATAATAACCAGTTCTCCATAGAGTTATGGTTTCAACATACATTGGTCATCCCAGAACTAATTAATATTGTATGCTGATGGACCACTGTATCTATGGCACACATTGGGCCACATGTATGAATCTGTTTAGGTCTAAAACTCACTTTTTTGCCCATAAGTTACTATGGGCAAAAGAGTGAGTTTTAGACCTAAACAGTTCATACATGTGGCCCAATGTGTCATTGGGTACATACTATCTCTATAAATGTACAAAAGGTTCTCTGCTGCTGAATGTCACCTGGTTATTAAGGTACTTCATTCCAGGCTATGTTCTTGTGCATTGTATTGTTGCTGCTCCTATCCTGTTCCTGACCTTGACATGGATTATTGCCTAGACTCCTGGCTAGCTCCTTGGATACTACACTGACCAGCAATGCTTTCCACACTTCAGGTTGTTTCTGACTATGTTCCTGTTTAGCCTTTTGGATACTATACCTAGTACATTTTAACATTGTGTCTGGTTCAGACTTCTCTTGACCTCTCTTCTGTCTCATATGCCAATCTGTGACTAATGTGGGGGCTGCAACTTGAGATTTCTCCTCCAGCAAAGTCCATACCTCATTGCTGAATGAGGAAACTAGGTGACATAGACTCACCACCCCAGTGTCAGACTGACAGGGACTTACGGATCCACATTTCCAAGCTTCTCCCTTTTTACTCCAAACATAACGATGATCATTATAGCCAAACAGTTCAATTTTAGTTTCGTCAGATGACAGGACATGTCTCCAAAAATGTAGGTCTTTGTTCCTGTGTGCATTTGCAAACATTAATCTGGCTTTTATATTTTTCTTTTGGAGTAATGACTTCTTCCTGGCAGAGTGGCCTTTTAGTCCATGTTGATTCAGTACTAGTTTCTCTGTGGATAATGACACAATCTTACCAGCTTCCGCCATCATCTTCACAAGGTCTTTGCTTTTGTTATTGGGTTAATATGCACATGTCGGACCAAAGCACGTTCATCTCTGAGACACAGAACCCCTCTCCTTCCTGAGCGGTATGATGGCTGGACATTTCCACCTTGTTTGTACTTGCACATAATTGTTTGTACAGATGAACGAGGCTTGCACCCAAGGATTATTCAGACTTGTGCAAGTCCACAATTCTGTTCCTGATATATTGGCTGATTTCTTTAGACTTTTCCATGATGTTACACACAGAAGCAGTGTGTTTCTGGTGTGCCTTAAAAAATACACCCACAGGTGTGTCTCTAATTAACTAAGATGTTGCTAATAAACTTATCAGAAGCTTCCAAAGACATGACATCATCATATAGGCTGTCTCAAATTGTTTAAAGGCATAGTAATCCTAGTGTATGTAAGCTTCTGATTTTGCAGAAAGTAATAAAAATATCTTAAAAATTCCCTCTCTGATTATTCTGGCATTTGGAAAAAAATAAATAATTTTGGTAATCTTACTTAAAGTAAAACAGGTAAGGTTTATTCTAATTTCATGTCAGATAATGAGAAAAACATGCATTTGTGTCTTTTTATATAGCGTATGTAAACTTCTGGTTTCAACTGTAAGTGTGATGAATTAAAATTACATTTTAATAAATACCATTAAAAGGGGAACTGTGTAGGCACAGTCTTCACTCCTCCTAGGTGTTCGCTTTCACCTCTGTGACAGAGGTCCTAAATCGAACCTCCAAAGCAGATGTGAACCTAACATTAGCCACAATAGAATGAGTATATTCTGTGTCCAAAAAAGCAGCAAACACCATGGCTACAAAGTGAACATCTGCAACATATATTTTAGGGTATCATCTTGGTTTTTTGTCACAGATGATGCAACACGTGATCATACTCCAGCAGGTAAAAATTCAAATCAGATTGATAAAATGTAGTCTGTTCAATGTATATTTCTTTGCAGCTGATGTCAGAGCTAATAGCATGACTCTATAGACATTAGACTCTTCATAAATCCTGTTGAAACAGCTTCATCCACCAACAATTATTAATGTCTTTGTCCAGCATAACAATAGTAAATTTAATCTACTAATTGGAGATGTATGCTAAAATGCAATACGATTGTATGAGATTAGAATAACCTTTCTCTGAAAAACATGATTGAACCCCATTCATGACTGCATGTGTCCTACTCTAATAAGCTAAATGTTCTTCCAACTGGAGTTAGATACATTTCCATGCAGTTTTGTTTTCCAGCATGATAGATGGATTCTGGGTATTGGTTTCTCATATCCACTTTTCAAGTACAGCAGAAGGCAATATATATCATAATAGGCCACTGCCCAGCGTAACAAATTATTCAAATGTTCATGGCTGAGTCATGGAGTTTTTAAGTTGAGAAAATTCTCACAAAAGAAACATTATTTGCATCATATTTTATACCATTTTAAAAAGAAATTTGGGCAAAATACAGTTAACAAACAGTAATTGCGAAAAATAATCACAGGGTCAAAAAATTCGGTTGGTGAAGCTGATTAATGGCAATTAAAAAAACCCAAAAGTCATGAATGCCTTGCTAATTTGGTGTGAGGGACTCATTTAAGAAAGGGGGTTTTCAAATAAATAGCAGGGGGTTTGAAATTATGAGGTCACATTCTGTAAAGAAACATTCAAACATGGCCCATTTAATGAAAGGGGAAAGCAATGTTGTACCTTTTGGTTTTTGCCAAATCCTCGGAGTACAATGGGTTTTTTCCAGACATGTACCAAAGAGAAGAACTTTGATAAAAAAGTTGATTGAGGGAACAAAACATATCAAAAGTTGCAGAAAATAATTTGATGCCAGCAAAAAATGCTTAAAATTCATACAAAACCGAAAGGGTGGAAAAGGGGAATTACCTTTTGGCAAGATCATAGAATAAAAAGGAAATTTTAAAAGAAGCATCCAAAGATAAAGCCAGGAAGTAAAGGGACTTTATTATTGTGAGTACGCAACAATCAGAAGGGGCTTAGGGAAAACCAAAAACATTAGCTAGAAAAACCTTTTAAATTACCATTGCTGAAACAAAGATTTTAAAAAAGGCACATTTTTCCAAGGGAAAAAATTTACTGGGCCCAAAGAGAAATGGCACAAACATTAAATGACAGATGAAGGAAATTTTCTTATTGGGCTAAAGGCCACAGACATTTTTCCAATGCCCAAAACACTAATTAACCTAGACAACTGTGGAATGAAAACATAAAGGGGAAATCTGTCCTTGAAACACACCAATGAACCCTTTAGAGATTTGTTTTGCCCTTTTGCACTCTATAAACACGCAATTTACAAGGCATTATGGGGAAAGGGGGTGAGAACCCCAAAGTGCCCTCTGTTGGATGTAACAAATCCTCAATTTGCTTTTGACCAACCAGGTCTTGAGAAAGCACTCTGGTGGGTCAAAAGCAAATTGAGGATTTGTTACATCCAACAGAGGGCGCTTTGGGCTTCTCAGCCCCTTTCCCATAATGCCTTGTGAGATGTAAAACATAGTGATGCAAGTTTAATGGTTTGTGGATGTTTCATACTCATACTTTGGAGTTGGGCCCATTTATCTCATACCTGGCCCCATGGACCAGTTTGAATATATAAAAATACTGGAAAAGGTCATATTGCTTTACGCTGAAGAATACTTGCCCTTGAAATGGGTGTTTCAACAAGACAGTGACCCTAAACACACCATCAAATGGGCAACATCTCAGTTCCATACCAAGAAGATTGGTGTTATGAAGTGGCCTGCCTGATCCCCAGACCTCAATTAAATTGAGAATTTGAGGAGAGACATCAAAAATGCAGTTTTAGATACAAAACCTAAAAATGCAAATGAACTTTGCAATGTAATAGAGTCTGCTTGGGCTGAAATACCTACAGTATTTTCAGGTGTCAAATGTTAGTTGACTCCATGCCACAAAGATTTAAAGTTCTCAGAAATAAAAGATACACAACCAGTGTCGGACTGGGGGGTCTGGTCCCACATGGAATGATCTTGGGGCCCACCCTACTGAATCATTAAAATATACCTGCCTCTCGATGTAAATGCGCCCATTTTACCACATAATACAGTGTGCAAAATAGAACTGTATTGTGTAGTACAATAGCAAGTTAGTCACACAAAGTCACAGTCTAGCAAATCAAGACACAGGGCTAAGTAGCTCCCCAACCATATCCCCCTCCACCCATATACAATAATCCCCCTCCCTCCCACATACAATATCCCCCTCCCACCCAAAATACAATATCCACCTCCACCCACATACAATATCCCCCTCCCACCCACATACAATATCCCCCTTTCACCCACATACAATATCTCCCCTCACACCCACAAACAATATCCCCTCCAACCACATACACTATCCCCCTCCACCCACATACAATATCCACCCCACCCACAATACAATATTCCCTCCACCCAAACACATACAAATATCCCCGCTCCACCCCATACAATAACCCCCTCCACCCGGGCAAACAATATCCCCTCTCAGCCACATACAATATCCACCTCCACACACTACAATCTCCCCCTCCACGTATCCCTCTGAGTCACGCACCTCACCACCTTCTAATATAATCACCAGCTTGAATGTAAAAGTGTAACTCCTATCACAGGTTCCAATCTGGTACACAGCTTACGATGGCATTATACCGGCGCAATATAACCTACAACACCGCCATAAAGTAGACCACATATAGGTCAGAAACCAGCTCATTTATAACCTACAACACAGCCATATAGAGACCCAATAAGAGGTCAGACACCAGCTCAGTTATAACCTACATCACCACCCATATAGAGACCATATAGTGAGTTATCAGACACCACTCAGGTATAACCTACAACACCGCCATATAGAGACATATAGAGTTCGAGACACAGCTCAGTATAACCTACAACACCGCCATATAGAGACCACAGATTGGTCCGACACCAGCTCAGTTATAAACCTACAACACCTGCCCATATAGAGACCACAGAGTGGTCCGACACCATCTCAGGTATAACCCTACAACACCGCCATATATAGACCGAACATAAGTGGTCGAGTCACCAGCTTCATGTAAAAAACCTACAACACCGTGCCATAATTGAGACCACATAGAGGTCAGACACCAGCACAGGTATAACCTACAACACCACCATATAGCGACCACAAAGAGGAAGACACCAGCTCAGGCCCCATCACATTACAGTGAATACAGCACTGATCCAATAAGAAGTGAAAATAACCCCTGAATCAGGACTCACGTAGACTTCCTATCTGAGGAGTCGTTCACTTCTCTTGAGTCTAATTTTTTCTTATTCCCTTTTCCTCTGCATCTTTATCCACACCGTCTATGATGACGTGTCCCGGCCCCAATTCTAACCCTGCAGAAAATACACACAAATCTTAAATCCCCATTTTCCATCACTCTTACCTATTCCCAACCACTTGTACAAACAACCCATGGGTTGTCGAGCGGGTAAAGCCATAAACTTAGAGGCCATGTATCCTAAGGGGTTGGAATGGGGAGAGGACGAAGTCCCTGGAGATAAAGTCTACCACATGGCTGTCTGCCCATCCTCAATTATAATACCAGTGTATGTGAATCAAGACCCTAGGTAGGGGAAGGCAAAAATGCAAGACCCCAGTCTGGTATGCTAGTTGGATTTCTACCCATGTTTAGAAAGCTGTAGGATAAGATAGGGTCCCCTTTAATATAGGCTAGCAAGCATTTAGTGACCCCCTTTAGTTAGATAAACAGTCTTGATTAGGGCTTCCATGTAAGTATATACATGCAGTTAAGGCCTCATTTAGGTTAGTTCGCAGCAAGTTAGGGGTCTCTATTAGGTAGTATACAGGTATTGGGGCCCCCATTTAGCTAGAGTGCAGAATGTCAGGGCACCCCCTAAACTACTGTGTAGTAGTCCAGGGCCCCTTAGTATTTAGTGCCGGGCCCCCCTTTGAAGGTCAGGTGCCCCCCCTGTAGGTAGATCAAATCTTCCCTTAGGTACCATTGCCCCATTGAGAGTCAGGGCCGCCCCTTGTAGGTAGATATGTCCCCCCTGTAGTTAATTAGGTGCCCCCAGTAGGTAGCCATGGTCCCCCTTGTATTCAGGGCCCCCTTTAAGCTTAGCCAGGGGCCCCCATGTTAGACAGGTCCCCCAATGTATACAGGACCCCCCCTTGTAGTCAGGGCCCCCCATTATGGTATCCAGGGGCCCGCTTGTAGTCATGGGTCCCCTTTGTAGCCAGGGAGCCCCATTTGTAGTCAGGTCCCCTATGTAGCCCAGGGCCCCCCCTTTAGGAAGCCAGGGTCCCGCAGTGTAGTCAGGGTCCCCAATGTAGCCAGGAGGCCCTGTATGTAGCCATGACCCCTTTGGGTGGGGTAGTGCGGGCCCCTTTTGTTAGTCAGTGCCCCATTTTTAACAGGGCCCCCCTTTGTAGCCAGGGTACCCCCTTCGTAGTCATGGCCCCCCTTGTAGCCAGGGACCCCCTTTAAAGTCAGGTCCCCCCTTGAAGCCATGGACCCCCCATGTAGCCAGGGTCCACCCCCTAGTAGTCAGGGCCTCCCCTTGTATTCAGGGCCCCCCCTTCGTAGTCATGGCCCCTCCTTTAGTCAGTGGCCCCCCTTTAGTCCAGAGCCACCCCTTTAATCCAGGCCTCCTTGTAGCCAGGGCCCCCCTTGTAACCAGGACCCCCTTGCATTCAGGGTACCCCCTTGTAGCCAGGGACCCCCTTTATAGCCCAGGGACCCCCTTTATAGCCATGTACCCCCATTGTATCCAGGGACCCCCTTGTAGCCATGGACCCACTTTTTATAGCCAGGACCGCCCCATGTAGACAGGGAGGTCCCCATTGTACCCAGGTGCCCCCCTTGTAGCCAGGTGACCCCTTTATAGCCAGGTGCCCCCTTGTAGCCAGGACCCCCCTTGTATGTCAGGGACCCCCTTTATGGCCAGTAACCCCCTTTAAAGCCAGTACCCCCTTCTAGCCATGGCCCCCTTAGTAGTCCGAACCTCCCTTTAAAGCCAGTGTACCCCCTTATAGCCATGGACCCCATTGTAGCCCAGGGACCCCCATGTAGCCAGGGACCCCCTTATAGCCAGTGACCCCCCTAGGTAGTCGGGTCCCCCCTTTATAGCCAGGGCCCCCCCTTGTATGCAACCAGGGCCCCCCTTGTAGCCAGTGACCCCCGTTTATAGCCTGTTCCCCCCATTTAGCCAGGGACGCCCCCCTTGTAGTCAGGGACCCCCATGTAGCAGTTACCCCCCTAGAATCCAGTGACCCGCACCTATGAGTCAGGGACCCCTTGTAGCCAGGGACCCCCTTTATATAGCCATGGGCCCCCCATAATGCCAGGGGCCCCCTAGTATCAGGCCCCCTTGTAGCCAGTGGACCCCCCTTTATACCAGGGCCCCTCTTGTAGCCAGGGACACCCTTATAGAATGAGACCGCCCCATGTAGACAGTTCCCCCCTAGTAGGCCAGTGATTTCCCCCCTTGTAGTCCAGTTTCCCCTGAAGCCCAGATGAACCCCCCATCGTAAGCCAGGTGAATTTCCCCCATTGTAGCCATGTACCCCCCTTGTAGTCAGGGCCCCGCCTTTATAGCCGGGCCCCCCTTGTATTCAGGTCCCCCCTTGTAAGCCAAGGGACCCCCCTTGCAGACATGGCCCCCCTTGTAGCCAGGGGACCCCCTTTATAGCCAGGGACCCCCCTTGGAGTCAGGTACACCCAAGTAGCCAGGGACCTCCTTGTAATAGCCATGTCCCCCCTTATGTAGCCAGGACCCCCTGTATCCAGGGAACCCTCCTTTAAAGTCCAGGGACCCCCATAATAGGCCAGGGACCCCCTTTGTAGTCAGGTCCCGCCCTTAGTATCCAGGGACCCCCTTTTATAGCAGGTCCCCCCTTGTAGCCAGGGACCCCCTTAATATCCAGGCCCTCTTGTATCCATGACCCCCATTATAGTCAGGGCCCCCCTTAGTAGCCATGGACCCCCTTAATAAGCCAGCCCTCCCTGTAGCAGTGATTCCCCCCTTGTAGTCAGGATCCCCCCCCTTCTAGCCAGTTACCCCCTTTATAGCCAGGTGACCCCCCTATCTAGCCATTTATTACTCCCTGTAGTCAGGTCCCCCCTATCAAGCCAGGTACCCCCTATTAAAGCCAGGGCCCCCCTTGTAGCCAGTGATTCCCCCCCTTGCAGTCAGTGGTCCCACCATCTAGCCAGGGACTCACCCTTAAATCCAGGGCCCCCCTTAGTAGGCCAGGGACCCCTTTATAAGCCCCAAGGTGTGAAAACCCCCCCCCTTGTAGCCAGGCCCCCTTGTAACATAGTTAAAAAAAAAAAAAACAACAAACAGCCTTTTTCCTTTGTCCGGCTCTCCCGGCCGCTCCGTGTTTTGCCCGCCGGCTCCTGCTCCCATTTGCATGGGGGCGCGGTGGAGGGGGCCCGTCACCGCCCCCGCCTAGTCAGCAGTAGGGGGGGGCGCCCGGCAGGTGAAGGCCCCTGGGCATCTTCAGCCTGCCGGGGAGTTCAGCGGAGCCCCAGCGCTAGTGGCGCTGTGCCCCGGCTGACACCGCGCGGGCCCCGGGGGGCGGGGCCTTTAGCCCCCCAACCCCCCGGGCCGGTTTTCGGGGGCCTGGGCGGGCCCCCGGGGGGGGGGGGTTCCCAAGGGACCCGGAATTGCCCGGAGAAGGGGGCCCCTGGGAGCGACGGAACTGCCTCCGGGGCCCCCCAGGGGTTCAGGGGGGGCCCCAAACCGGGGGTTTTCCCCGGCCCCCCCGGCGGCCCGGGTCGACCCTCTTAACAAACTAAATTTTTAGTTCATTGATCTAGAAAAAAAGTGAAAGAAAATCTGGGTTTAAAAATTTTTAGTTTTTACTGTAAATATTAAAGGGTTGGAAAAAACGGGAAAATGCCCCAAAATTGTTTATATTTTGAAACACCCAATTTTTACTTTGGGTTTTAATTTTTAAAGTTTAAAATTTGAAAATTTTTTTCCCATGGTTTCATTTGGATGTGAAGGTGCGTACTCCCGTCCCCTTTGTGTATGGGAAAAAAAATTATTTTATGAGGTTTGGAAATATTTTCTTTTGTGTAAAACCCAAAAACGCTAGTATTTTGGACATAACTGTACTTAATAAGCAGGGAGGTAGGTAGGTGGTGGATCCGCTGGGACGACGCTGGAGATGACTATAACCACGCTAGGGAGCAGAGTCTGAGGAGCTCCTCGGTATTCATTTTTGGGGACTTAAACTGCCGGGAGACTTCCAGGTTGCTACCCCGATGTCGATGCTCGCCCCTTTACAGCCGAAGTGCTAGGAAGGTAAAAAAGGAGCAGACAGAGGCATTGTCACGTCAGAAGCAATAAGGTCAGAGCAGGCAGCGGGCAGAGAGTAGTCACAGGTTCGTAAGGAGGATATCATAACCAGGAAATGCACACGATAACAAGCACAAGACATGAACACCAAATTAAATGGGTGAGAAATTAAAAAGGGGGAAGTGCCTTGATTTAAACCCCAGGTGAGCCTGATGTGTTTCCCGGAAAACCCGGGGGGGATGCACGTTGGGCCCCTTTTAAAACTGAGTGGGGGCCCCAAAACATAAGGGGGGAGCAGGATTTGGAAAACAAAAAGCATGGGAAATCCGCATGAGAGGTAAGAAAGGGAGTGGAAACTGGGGAAACCCGGAGCAAGGGTGCATTTTGTGGCCCCCGGGGGCACAAAACCCACGTCGTGGGATGTGACAAATATTTTTTCCTTAAAAAAAGTTTCAAATGTCTGAAGGGGTTTTCTCAGCAAGGGGCACCTGCCCGGGCTTGTGAAAATTATTATTTTGGGGGTTTTTAAATCCCAAAAAAGGTTCAAGTAGGTAATTAGCAAATACCAAATTTTCATTTAATTTTCAAATAGAACCTTGGAAAAAGTGAAAAGTATTTGGGGCCGGGTCAGGGAATAGTTATAAAATATTTTTAAATTTTATTCTTTTCCCCTGGGTGGTTTTGGGCTGGCTCTTAGCATGTCTTTTGAAACAAAACCTCCCAAAATATTTTCCCCATTCTTTAAAAAAAACCCCCCAAAAAGGGAAATTTGGCACTTCCAGGGTATATTTTTGAAAAACTGCCTGCTCTGGAAAACTTTAATACATGTATTTAACCTTTCATCTGTTCGCTTCTCCCGGGCCCCTTTGGGCCCAAGATCCCAAAGGGGTAATAAACTGTTTTTATCGGCTCCCTGGGGGTTTGGCGGGGGCCGGTTTAAGGGGGACTGTGTCTAATTTTGGGGAACCACAACTGGGGGGGGTTTGGGGGGGGCGTGTAGCGGTTGGGATGAAAGGGCACGCAGCCGGGGGTTGATCCCCCCCCCACCCCCCTCAGGTTTCCCAAGCCTGTAGGTTTTTATGGGATTTTGAAGGGCCCTAAGGGGTGATTGCCTTCCCGGAAATTGGGCAACCCTGGGGGGCCTGAACTCAATGAGTGAAGGCACAATTTTTGGGACCCGCATCCCTTTTTAACCCCCTTTCCTTTTCCCCCTTTGGCCCCCACGTCCCTTTTTCCCCCGGGCCTTTTTGGGAGGAGTAGGGAACCCCTTTTTTTATAATTTTCCGTCCGGATTGTTCCCGGGCAGTGTTTTACTGCGCAAATTCCCCTGATTTATTTTAACTTTTTTTTTTTTACATTCCCCGGGGTGGTTCACCTGTGTTTATGTTTTTTCCGGGGTGGAATTAAAGGAGCGGGCCCCCCTTTCGGGCCCCCCCTGAGGTCTAGGGGGGAATTTTGGGCCTTTTTTGGTTCCTTTTTCTCCTTGCAAAACCCCGGCCCCCTTTCCCGAGTCGGCCAAAATAATTTGCCCCCTTGGGTTTAAATTTGGTGTTTCAAAACCATTCTGAAACCCCCGTGTGAGTTTGTAGGCTCTTTTCTGCCTTCCCCAGGGAGGGTTTTTTGTGTGGCCCTTTTGCAGATGATGGTTTTTGCCCGGTTTAGAGGCAATTTTTAAATTTTCCTCCCCCTTCCGCCCGTTTGGGGAGGAAAATGTTTCGTGGGGATTCCTGTGAGGTTGCCTTTTTGGCCCCCCGGCCCCCCGGGGGTTTTTTTCGTTCTAGGGTTTGTTTGGGGGCCCCCTTTATTTTTAAAAATATGGGTCCCCGCGATAAGACGTATCCCCCCAAAAGGGGGCCCAAAGTTTTTTTGTGTGGGCCCCTAATTTTGCCCCCCTTTTTTTTTGTGCATTATGGGTATTTTTTTTGGGGACCCTTTTCCCCGGGGTTCAAAAAAAAAAAAAACTGCATCTTTTTTGGAAACTTGTTACTTTAAAAAAGAACATTTTCCACTTCCAATTTCAATTACACTCCAACCTTCCCATTACCCAAGGCCCAAAAGAGGGGGTTAAAGGACACCCATGAAAAAAAAAAATTGTAAAACTTGCACAAGGCTGGGAAAAGGAATAAAAACAATAGGCAAAAACAGCTTGGTGCGAACCGGGAACAACTGTTTTGGGGTTTCAATTTAAATTAAAAAAAATGGAAGAAAAACAAGATTTCGTCAACTTCCTTCCCCGTTGGGGATCCCCTGCAAGATCTCAACCCCCCCCTTTTGGGTAAAGGGGTTTTCATTTAGAAAAGGGGCCCTTTTGGGGTTTAAACCCAAAAAACTACAAAGGGAGGGTAAGGCCCATTTGATCCTTTCCCTGCTTACGTCAGCACATTGGGTTTAAATTTATTTTTTAAATTAGCTAATGACCCTCTGGATGATTCCAGTCGAGGGGATTTGAGAAGGTAGTGGTCAAAATGAGCCCCAAAATAAAAAACTATTTGATATAACCTAATCGCTTTTTTTGGGGGAAAAGGCGAAGGGATAAGTGCAACCCCACAGCACCGTCCCGCCCCGTGAGCATGGGGTGGAAAAACATCATACTTTAGGGTACTTTTTCGGAAAAGGGGGAGAGGACAATTCAGTGTACTGAAGGGGGATGAATGGGGCCATTTATCGCAAGTTTTTGGGTTAAACAACCTCCTTCCCTCAGAAAGGGGCATTGGGGTGGGTCGTGGCTGTGCTTTCCCACAAACTGAAACTGAAACGCACACCCGTGAAACAAGGCCCCGAAGAAGCATTTCAGGGCCCGGAGTGGAAAAACCCGCCCCAGCCCGAACACAATCGAAATTTTTGGGGGGAAGTAAAACCTCAATGTACCCCATGCAGCCTCATAACTTGAAAGATCGGGAGAAGCTTGTATGGGGAGTGGGCCCAAAATCCCTGCTGCAGTGGGCAAAACTTGGTCAAGAACTACAAAAAATGTCTGCTTCTAAAATTTTCAAAAAAAGCTTTCTTTTTACCCAATTATAAAAAACCCCCCCGTTTTCTTTTAGTGTGTGAAACCCCCCATAATTAAACCCACCCACTGGGGGGGGTTTTTAGTTTCTGTTTTCTTCCCCCCTTAATCCCCCCCTTCCCCCCCTTCATTGCCCTTAAGAAAATCCCCAGAATCGTCCTTTTTTCACTGTGGAAAAACTCCCAAAACCTCGTTTTTGCTCTTTTCTTTTTGTTTGACTACTGTAATGCTTATCGGCTCCCTCTTGCAAATCTCCCCTCTCCAATCTGTCCCCGAACGCAGCAGCTAGGGGTCATCTTTCTCTCCCCGCTACAAGATCCCCTTTCCTTGTAAAAACAGTGCATGGTTGCCCCTTCGTACAGGGTACAATATAAATTCATCCAACTCACCCCTAAAGCTCTCCCAACCTGCCCACCCCTCTACATCTCCTCCCTCATCTCTGTTTACCCCCCCCTACCGGTCCTCCCGCGGGGATGATCTTAGACTACATTCCTCAGTCATTCAAACCTCCCATGCCCATCTCCAAGATTTTTTTATTGCGGGTTACCATTCTCTGGGAAAATGCTACCGCAGCATCAGGGACGTCACAACCCCATATTTTAAGAGGGCCCTTTAAAAATGTTCCAGCTGCCTACCAGAGTCCCCATTGCTACCCCTCCCCCCCAAATCTCTAACGCACAATTTTGTCACTCTCCAAATTCCCGCCTACTGTTTTAGATGTACTGTCTGGGTGGCAGGTTCATCCGAATTCTATATAAACCACCCCATTTATTTATATACTGTATATATGTAACAACACTGTTTATCACTAGAGATGGGCGAATTGATTCTAACGAAGTGGAATTCGTTTAGAATTTCAGGAAAACTTCGTTCGGAACGAAGTCGCACTTTGGGAACTTCGGGTGAAACGAAGTGTGCTTTGATTGATAAAATGGCTGCGAGCACATGCGCTACATGGGGCAAAGCACTCTGGGAGAAGAAGGGCATAGCCTGCATGACATGTGCAGAGATGAAGCCAATCATAGACCGGCGGAATTCTGTGACGTCACCGCACTAAATAAAGTCCGGGCGCGACGCCGTAGCTCACACTCCTCTCACTGTTGCACATCAGGAAGGTTCTGCCGCGGCTTGATAGCTCTTACTGAAGAATGATTTTTATATAGCGATTTCTGTGGGGATTCTCCAGCTTGTCTCAGAGACTGTTTCTTTTAATGTTCTATTTCTAATTTTTGGGGTATTGGATCTGAAATCCAGTTGTGCGTCCACTGCAGCTGCAT
Organism: Phyllomedusa bahiana; assembly: GCA_025379985.1. NCBI lineage: Eukaryota > Metazoa > Chordata > Amphibia > Anura > Hylidae > Phyllomedusa > Phyllomedusa bahiana. The sequence continues at coordinate 28,563 of JAODAL010015049.1, forward strand.
ATACATCAATATCCAAGGTGGGAACTAAGCCAGTTCCTGTTGTATTCATTTAAGAAACAGGTTTTTACAATACAAATACCACTTCATTTTTGTGCTGCTCCACTTCCTATTGCGCAATTACATCCAGGGGTTACTAAGCGTTGTTTTGCTTGGTGTGCTGACCCCAGAAACCGTCCTTTTTTCAAGCCAAAATATATAAATTTTACCTGTATCCGTAATTCACAAGCAGAAGTTAATTACAACTGTATCTCTTGATGTGTGGCGTAGAAAAAACCCGCAATTGTAACACGCCTACAAAGCTACTAATAGTCGCTATCATTCTTTGGCGCAATTTACATCCAGGGGTTAAATTAAGCGTTGTTTTGCAGGTGTGCTGACCCAAGAAAACCCGTTTACTTTTTCAACGCCAAAATATATACAATTTACCTGTAGCCTAATTCACAAGCAAATGGTTAATTACAACTGTATCTCTTGTTGTGGTGCGTAGAAACCCGCAATTGTAACACGCTACAAAGCTACTATTTTGTGCGCTCAATTCTTTGCGCAATTTACTTCCAGGGGTTAATTTAAGCGTTGTTTTTGCTGTTGTGCTGACAAAAATAAACGTCTTTTTCACGCCAAAATATATAAATTTATCCTTTAGACTAATTCACAAGGCAAAGGTTAATTCAACGTATCTCTTGTTTGTTGGCGTAGAAAACACGCAATTGTAACACCTACAAAGCTACTATTTTGGTGCGGCTCAATTCTTTGGCGCAATTTACATCCATGGGGTTAATTAAGCGTTGTTTTTTGCCAGGTGTGCTGACCCCAATAAACCGTCATTATCAACGCCAAAATATATAAATTTTTCCTGTATGCCTAATTCACAAGCAAAGGTTAACTACAACTGTAACTCTTGTTGTGTGGCGTAGAAAACACGCAATTATAACACGCTACAAAGCTACTATTTTTGTGTCGGCTCATTCTTTGGCGCAATTTACATCCAGGGGTTAATTAATCGATGTTTTGCTGGTGTGCTGACAAAAATAAACCGTCTTTTTCAACGCCCAAAATATATAAATTTTTCCCTGTAGCCTAATTCACAAGCTAAGGTTAATTACAACTGTATCTCTTGTTGTGTGGCGTAGAAAACATGCAATTGAAACACTCTACAAAGACAACAATTTTGTGGGCTCAATCTTTGCGCAATTTACATGCCAGGGGTACTTAAGCGTTGTTGTTGCTGGGTTGCCTGACAAAAATAAAACCGTCTTTTTCAACGCCAAATATATACATTTTTTCCTGTAGCCTAATTGCATGGGTCCGAAGGTAATTATCCTGTTTGTTCTATTACAATTTAGTAAAACACACATTGTTTTTTAAACGACACATACAAGAAAATTTTCCTGGCCATTTGTGGAGCGCAATTTAATCAAAGGGTTCCCCAAGCTTGTTACTGGTTCATTTGGAGTCAAAAACAGGGTGTTTATTTATCATATACAGATATCATCATCAAACAGTGTCTGTACATTTTAGAACAAACAGTATGACATACTGATAGGTGGCGGCTCTGCACCTGCAGTGGCCAGTGGCACACATCCTGAACAGGCCAGGTCGCAGCACAGCAAGGGACGTCGCAGTCAGGGGTCACCCGTGAGGCCCAAACTGGCCGCTGTCAGCTAGCGGCCGTGTGTTGTTCAGCAACCCAAGGGTTCTTGAATTGTTGACCTAGTCTCCCTCTTCCTCCCAGCATGACATCTGAACAACCCCATCCAAAGCGGTGGGAACCTCAGACACAACCATTAGTTTGCATGGCCCGGGACGGGTCAGCGGCCCACACCTGTCCACAGCCCGCCTCTGTCCCATCCGGATCACTCAGCCAAGATCTACTATGTGTCTTGGCCAGCTCCACTATAAAAGCGAGGATGAACAATTTGAGGAGGGCAGTCAGCAGCTACTTGGCAGCGAAGAATGGTGCCAATATCCCCTGCTTCTTGCATTAGGCGGCAAAGTATAGATGTGGAGAGTGGCATGGGAGGTCATGTTTGTGAGACGTCAGCCTCGGCATACCAAGACCGTGATGAAGACAGCTGTGACGATGAAACACAATATGATGATGATGTAGCCGTCCGCACTTGGGAGCCGGGTGAGGCTAGAATTCATCAATCGTCAGGAGAAGAGGCGTCAGCATTGCGCAACAGCAAGTGGGTCATGTGGCCGTTAGTCAGCAGGATAGCAGCAGTGTGAGGTCGGGAGCCAAGCGCACGGGGTAAAAAACTCGCCTTCGCAGTCCCAAGAAAGTAGCGGCACAGGGGCTCATCGAGCAGCGGCGGCATAGTCACTCAGTGCGGAGACGTTGGCTAAAATCCGATACTCGACGGTGGTGGCGTTCTTTGCTAAGACACCGGAGGACTGAATAAGGGTAATATGTAGAATCTGTGGGCAGAAAAGTGAAGTCGTGGCCAGGGAGCTAACGTTGTCACCACGGCCCTTCGTCAACACATTCAGCGTCACCATCCTGTGGCCTGGAGATAACGTGGCTCAGATGTGGTGGTTCCATCCTCCGCCGCAGCAACAGCACAGCAGCAAGCGCCCAGTTGGCACGCATGCCATTGCAGCCATGTCAAGGCACCACCACCTCTGCAGAAGGGAGCTGTTTCTCTTTGACATCATCTCTCCGGTCCCAGATGCTCCTGCACCTCTGCAACTCATGGCACATCAGTCGTTAGCAGGCGATTGCACAGAACACATAATGCATCCAACCATCCTAAGGTGCAGCAGTGACCGGGCCCTCCTGTCCAAGTTGTTGGTATGCAGTCCCTCCCTTTCCAAATGGTGGACTCTTGCACCATTTAGAGAACTAATGGTCTTGGTGCCGAGCCGAGACTGAAGAGTTCCAAAGTCCGTCATTTCTTTTCCAAAAAGAGCATGTACCCAGCACTTCATAAATATGTAGAACAGAAGGGGTCAGTCCTTGAGCTTATCGGTTTGTTCCAAGGTGCATGGGGGGGGGCATCGCGGATGTCTGGAGCAGTAACTAGCTGTCAGGCCAGTCATGTCCCTTTATGGCCACTGGTTTGAATGTGCTACCAGCCCAGGCACACCAACAACCTTGGACAGAACGCCGCTTTCTCCACACGTATGACAAACTGCTGCACCTGTGCAAATGTCCGCCTCCTCCTCCTCCACCACCACCACCATCTCAGCCTCAAAGTACTGCTCCATCATACCACATGTGTAGGGCACAGCGGTGTCACGCGGGTCCTAACCCTGGCTTGCCTCGGCGAACCGAAGTCACACAGGGAAGGAACCTGCCCCGTCATGCAGCAAGAAATCGAATGTGTGGCTTTTCTATCTATCCCGCGCCAACTGCAAATCGGAACCATGGTGACGGACAATGGAGGAACATGGTGATCCCGCGCTGCACCGAGGAGGGAATGGTCCATGCGCCCTGCATGGCGCACGTGTATCAATCTGGTTAGTGAAAAGGTCCCGAGTCTTCCACCGATCTTCAGACATTCTGAAAATGGCCAGGAATCCTGTGCATGCACTTTATCATTCGTACAAAGCCAGAACACCCTCCTCGAGTTTGCAGCGGCAGAACGCCTTCCCCAAACCCACCTGATATGCATGTTTTCCACCCGCTGAATTCCACCTGCACATGTTGGACCGACTGTAGTGAACAGAAAAGGCCATTAACATTTTTTGATGATCCAGGCAGACAGAGATACTCCCCTATGTAAAAACTTTGATGTCAGCCAGTGGCAGCTCATGCGTGACACCTGACTTTGTTGAGGCCATTCAGGAGGCGACGTTAATTGTCAGTCGCCAGGACTACGGAATGAATAACATCATTCCTCACTGCTTTTCAGGTCCTGGAACAATGCTGAAAAATCCCTTCTGGGCAGAGGACTGGAGACGTGGCGACTACATCTCGTGCCACATTAGTCCGATGGGACTGAAATGGAGGAGGATGGAGGAGACAGGGGAGCAGAAGCATTGTCTGGTGAAAAGAGTGATTTTCTACCCAGGTGACAAGAGATAGGAGCAGGAGCAGCTGGAGGAGGTGATGGAGATGAGAAAGACGGAGCGAATGACCCCACGCACCGTGGCAGTATACAGTGGAAATGGAGCAGGAGCCCCCGAGAGCACTTGTGCAGATTGCCCGCAGCATGCCTTATTTGCCTGGCTAGTGAAAGCCGAAAAGTCCATCATCCGCAGAGGATGTCTTCTGGCACTCCACCCATTGGACCCTCGCTCTTGCCAGCTATTGAGAGGGAAGACAAACATCAAATACAATATGGAATCCTCCGTAATCAGTTGGCTGTTGCCTATGTGCGGCAACGTCCCACCTCTGACAGGTCTGACCGGGGGGTATCCTCAGCCGCTCACTACTACTGCCGCGCTGCTGGGGAAGGTGGGGGGATAGGAGCCGAACCAGCTCCATCAGTAGTAACATAAGTCAGGAGTCACTGAGAGCAGCTTCCTTCACCCGCCTAGTGAGGAGGCAGTCGCCAACAGCAGCAGCAGGCAGCAGCAGGACCTGAGCAGTCCCCTGAACCAACAGGTGAGGCCTACTTGGACGCACTCAGCCACTCAGTTAAAGAACCCTGGAACTACGGCGCAGCAAACTGGATGTGTGGCCGCAACTTGCCGAGTTGCAGTGGGAAGCTGTCCTGCCCGGGACAGTAGTGGTGGCATCAGAGCTGGTTTCAGTTGGCGCGGGGGTCCATCGTTACCCCCAGGAGAACCCCTTGTCCACGGAAAAGTGGAACTCACCTTTGTCAAGATGAAATCAGCGTGGATCGGCCATGATTACCACACACCAATGGCTTATGCGCATCTGTGTTTCACACACCTGCCTCAGCCACTATTCTGATGCAGCCACCCGCCTGAGCCACACATCTGCTGACAGATTCTCATCTGCCTACCACCATCTTTACCAGGACTGGTATTGCCACCAACCTCAACACCTCTGTCATTGTGCCACTCTATGACCTCATGCAGCTGCTGCTGTATGTTTGTTGTTGCCGTGACATCCACACTGTGTCCATTGTGCCACTGTCTGACCTCATGCTGCTGCTGTGGCAGATGCAAAGTCCACCACACTTGTGTCATTGTGCCACTGCCTGACCTCATGCTGCTGCCGCCGTGACCTCCGCTCTCAGTCATTGTGCCACTCTGTTGGCTATCCTACCTGATTTTGCCACCTCCAGAAAGTGTCATTGTGCCACTGCCTGATCTCATGCTCGCTCGCTGACGTTTGAAACCCCCACCACACTGTGAGAATGGGTGCCACTCTGTTGCCTAATACTGTTTTGCCACCTCCAGAATGTCATTGTGCCACTGCCTGATCACATGCGCTGCTGACGTGACCTCCACACTGGTGGATTAATGCCACTCTGTGGCCTAATACTGTTTTTGCCGCCTACAGAAATGTCATTGTGCAACTGCCTGATCTCATACTGCAGCCGCCGTGACCCTCCACACTGTGTGATTGTGCACACTGAGGCCTAATACTGTTATTGCCGCCTCAGAATGTCATTGTGCCACTGCCTGACCTCATACTGCTGCCGCCGTGATCCTCCACACAGTGTGATTGTGCCCTCTGTTGCCTAATACTGTTTTGCCGCCTCCAGAATGACATTGTGCCACGCCCTGACCTCATTACAGCTGCCGCCGTGACCTCCACACTGTGTGATTGTGCCACTCTGTGGCCTAATACTGTTTTGCCGCCTCCAGAAAGTCATTGTGCCACTGCCTGACCTCATACAGCAGCCGCCGTGACTCCACAAGGTGTGATTGTGCCACACTGTGGCCTAATACTGTTTTGCGCCCTCCAGAATGTCATTGTGCCACTGCCTGACCTCATACTGCTGCCGCCGTTACCCTCCACACAGTGTGATTTGTCACTCTGTGGCCTTAAAAAAAAAAAAAAATACGTTTTGCCGCCACCAGAATGTCATTGTGCCACTGCCTGACCTCATAACTGCTGCCGCCGTGACCTCCACACTGTGTGATTGTGCCACTCTGTGGCAAATACTGATTGGCCGCCTCCAGATGTCATTGTGCCACTGCCTGACCTCAACTGCTGGCCGCCGTGACCTCCACACTGTTGTGATTGTGCAACTCTGTGTCCTAACACTGTTTTTGCCGCCTCCAGAATGACTAATGTGCCACTGCCTGACCTCATCTGCTGCCGCCGTGACCTCCGCTCTCAGTCATTGTGCCACACTGTGGCTTCCTCCTGTTTTTCCACCTCCAGAATGTCTATGTGCCACTCACTGACTCATGCTTGCTGCTGTGATTCCTGCCGTGCCCTCCACACTGTGCATTGTGCCACTGCCTGACCTCATGCTGCTGCCGCCCGTGACCTCCGCTCTCAGTCTTGTCCATTCTGTGGCTACCACCTGTTTTGCCTCCTCCAGACATGTCAATGTGCCACTGCCTGATCTCAAGCTGCTGCTTCCGTCGACCTCCACACAGTGTGAGTGTGCCACTTTGTGGCGTAATACTGTTTTGCCACCTCCAGAATGATCATTGTGCCACTGCCGTGATCTCATACTGCTGCCGCCGTGACCTCCACACTGTGTGAATGTGCCACTCTGTGGCCTACATACTGTTTTGTCCGCCACCAGAATATGTCATTGTGCCACGCCTGATCTCATACTGCTGCCGCCGTGACCTCCACACCTGTGTGATAGTGCACTCTTGTGTCCTAATACTGTTTAGACGCCTCCAGAATGTCATTGTGCCCACTACCTGATCTCATACTGCTGCCGCCTTGACCTCCACACTGTGTGATTGTGCCACTCTGTGGCCTAATACTGTTTGCCGCCTCCAGAATGTCAAAATTGTGCCACTGCCTGATCTCATATGCTGCTGCAGATCGTGACCTCCACGACAGAAATCATTGTTGTGCCAACTCTGTGGCCTAATACAGTTTTCCGCCTCCAGAATGTCATTGTGCCACTGCCTGACCTCATACTGCTGCGCCGTGACCTCCGTTCTCGTCATTGTGCCACTCTAGAGGCTTCCTCGTGTTTTGCACCTCCAGAAGTTACATTGTGCCACTACCGCCTGACCTCATGCTGCTGTGGCTTCCGCCGTCACCTTCCACACTCTGTCAATATGTTGCCACCTGAGCTCTCAGCTTTGTTTTTTCCAGCATTCGCTGGCATGACTTTATCAGCTACATTCCCAGCTTGAGTTATTTGGTCAGTATTGCCCTCTTAAGTGCCCAGGAATTTATAGTGAAGCGATTCTAAGACGGCGGCAAGTCATCCTGCGTGTCATACTAAAACATAACATTGTATGAAGACCAAACAAGCTCCCTCTGCAAATTTAAGCATGCACAACGTTTCTACAGCACCCTGCAGGCTCTTGCAGCCCTGGAAATAGCTGCTTTTTAACGCGATTCATGCCGAAGTTATTCGGACCGAATTTATTTTTGTCGGAAAATTTGGCAAAGTGACCGAATCGAATTTTTGAGAAATTCGCCCATCTCTATTTATCTCACATGACAGGTTAACATACAACAGTTTAGCAATAAACTCTTAACCTTAATATTACCTTTACTTTGTAATAGAAAACTAGTTCTGTTGGGCCAAGGACTGATTTCTATCTCTCCATTATAACTAAAGCAAACACAAAGGAGTTTCTGGCTGCATATGCAGAGTTATTCTTTTTGCTTCTTATAGATACACCAGTCCTGTCCCTAATGATTTGCCATCAAATCTAACCTCTGTATGATAGTGTACCATTAAAAATAAAGTAATAGAATTACTATTAAATACTACTATATGTTAGTCAAATAATATCAACACATCATAACTACTTATTTCATTAAGTAAGGTATAAAAAATGTCACAGTACAGTTACTTAAATAAACTATGCAAAGATCAATATTACTACTGTTCACGGATTATACCAGTACTGCATTGCCGCTCTAAAAGTAATTATGGTACAGTTAAGTCCAGTGACTCATAGATGATGTCTTCTCTAATTGGAGTTGTTCACTAGTGATGAGCGATTGCGTCAACTATCGTCATCGGATCGATAGTCGATATCGGCAATTATCATGCCGATATCCGATAGTCGATAATAGATTATCGCCGTTGACCATTAAAGTCTATTGGAGAGGAACAACACCTTCATTCTTACACCCAAACAGGGCTGGAGAAGCTGGAATTAACATCCACAACAGTAAAATGGATACGTGTTACATCTTAGGCAACACAATTAGGCAACAAGAGTCACATAAAAAAACTCACAGACTATTCACTATCCCAGTCTTGTACCACAGCATGACCCTTAAACCTGCATGACCCACAAATTAAAAAGTGCCAGAAGGCAGTATGATTTGAACCATCATTTTACTTGAACTGGACCTTGACTATCCCTGTCCTGGAATGCAGCACGACCCTTAAACCTGTCTGACCCACAGATTAAAAAGTGCCAGAAAAAGGAGTCTTTCAACCACCATTCTTAGGATGGAATCCCACCACGTGTTTATTTCTCTTTTTTTTTAATTGCATAACATGGGTTGTTTCACTACAGGGATTGCTAGCTATGTTAAAGATCTTGCAAAAACAAGTCATTTTGCAATATTTGTCTATTAACAGTGTCCTACCTATTCCTGTTTTTGACAGCACCATCACCTTTGAGCCACTTTTGACAATTGTGAAGAACAAATGTCTGTTAGAAACCACATTTTATAGAATAGGAACTGTAGAATAGATGCATTTCAGAGCAACATGCCCCAAAAAATTTAAAACATGACCATTGAGCCACTCTTGACAATTGTGAAGAACAAATGTCTGTTAGAAACCACATTTTTTAGAATAGGACCTTTAGTATAGCTGCATTTCAGAGCAACATCCCCCCAAAAATTCAAAACATCCCCTTTGAGCCACCTTGACAATTGTGAAGAACAAATGTCTATTAGAAACCACATTTTTTAGAATAGGACCTGTAGTATTGCTGCATTTCACAGCAGCATGACCCAAAAAAATTAAAAAATGACTTCTCAGCCATTTTAAAAAATTTTTGGGGGGGAAAAATCCACTCAGAAGCCCATTTCTTTTCCAAAAAGACCATGATTATAACTGATCCACGCACCATGACCCCAAAACCATTGACAATGCGAAAAATTCTAAAATCAAGTGAGAAAAAGGGGAATACTTTTTTTTTCAGAAACCTTTGGGTGTCTTTTACATCTCCTCTACGAAATCCCGCAAAAGAACTTTTGGGAACTGGAAAAAAAATGCGTAAGAAATGATAATTTTAAAAAAAAGTTTTAAAGAGGAATTTTTTTTTGGGGAAGAGGAATTAAAATAGACCGGCAACAATCGTGACCTGGGCAATTGTCCACAACTCATCAGAGATCCACCCTATTCATTTATGAAAGTAAAACGATCCACTTACTGTGGAAAGCCGATGCGTTTGTCTGAAAATTTGACCCCTCCACTGTGCTAAGGTCCGCTCAATATGACCGGGCTGCGGGGCAGGACAAACTCTATGCATGGCCCGAGCTTGGGCACATCCTTTTTGGATACCCAGAGTCGATTGGTCCGGAACACACCCAAAAACAGGGTGTTGAGAGCAATAGTCGGCACCATGATTTTAAACCGGTCTCTGTGTGTTTATGTGTGCCCTGCATTACATGCTTGGTGAGGTGGAAAATAAAAAAAGACAGGGGGTCACCCATTAGGTTTCTCCCAAACAATCCTGCTGCTGCTGCCACAAGGGATTTGGGACTCTACTGCTATCACGTTGCAAACGTTGTTCCACCGTTACATTTGAAGAACGTGCGCAACGCAACAGATGTTCCAGTTGTCAACAGCACGGCTCCAATTCCTGCATTTTACCTTTTATTTGGGGGGTGGAAGGGAAATGCGAGTTTTGCTTTTTTTACCGGGGGTGAGGGATGGCCACCCTGTAATGTTGTTCAGGTTGATGGCCTTAATGCGGGGTCTTTTGGGGGAAATGGAGCACCAAGCACTCATGTAGAATGAACCTTGATTTCCCCCCTCTGGGGCGAGGGGACTAGCAAATGATCTTCCTCATCTTCTCCTCCGCCTCAAATCCGCCAAAACCTCTTTCCCAAGGGAGGAGGTTGGTAAATCGTGCCAGGAATACCTATCCCCTCCCCTCCGCTTCCTTCTGGCACAACTTAAAACGCCCGACTTGCCTGAGATGATGCACCCGAGACCTAGGCCCCCTTGCACACCCCGGCCCCCCAACCACTGCCCATTTAAACCGATAAAATTTTGAAACTGTCCGGCCTCTGGATTCGACGGAGAGAAAGGCTCCGTGTCCCCATCTTGTCCTCTCCTCCCCCCAGTTTGGGGGCCTATGTTTTTAGAGTGTCCAAATCGTTTAAACTAAGATCACCACAATGCCTGCTGACAGGGCATTGCCGCACTGACCCTTTTGGTGGGGTTCTTTGAAACTGGCATTGGGGGGGCAGAGCCTTTAACCCTCCTCCAAATCTCGGTGGCCAACACCCCGAGGGCCCACCGCGCTTTCGGCCCCCTGTGTCACTTTTTACTGCGTAAGGCATTGCGCTGCGCCCAATTGCTGTACTGGGAGGGTGAATTCCCCCTGTTGCCACGCAACAATGAGACTTTTGACGGGGAGGCCGAGCTGATGTTGCAAAATCGCCAGCGGGGGACGAAGCGGGTGCGAACAGCGGAAGTGTGATTCAAACCCGACCTTCCCGCAGGCTTCCGACCCCGGGGGACGCTTTTGAAATTTCTGGACGGGAAGGGCATGACATGTGCCGGCAGGGATGCTCCAGCCCCCACCGATCTTAAGGCGGCCCCCAGATTTCGCCCTTATCGCCCCACCACCCCTTTCCTGGCACAAAGGTTCTTTCAACCCCCCAGCGCTCGGTTCGTTGTGAAGAGCCGTCCCCACTCCGACCTGTGTGTTGAGGTCTCCAACAGATTAAAAATTTTAACACGGACTGGTTTTTTGTGCACGTGATGAAAACCCAGATGACCTTGGGGGAAAGAACCCTGCACCACCCCTCTTTTTTGAAGAGCGTCGCAGCCGAGAGCCACCGTTACCACCAAAGCATCCCCCAGCTCACCCAGTGAGCTGTACAGAGAAAGCCCCCTTTGGCCGTGCTTACTAGTCCCAATTTTTCGGGGGGTTAGATGGACTTTGCCGGAAAAACAGATGCAGCAACCGTTTTGAAATTTAGATGCCCGTGGTTTGGCCAGGCAGGGACGGCTTTTTCTGGAAAGAATGCCTGCTCGGCATCTGGTATTGGGGGCGGGAAAGGGGCCATGAGTGGGGGAACCCACTGTGTCCACCAAGGGAAAAGGCAACATTTCCAAGGAAAGCCGGAAATGCCAACATTCAGGTTTTGGTTGGATGGTTTGGGTTAAATTTTTCTTCTGCTCCCAAACCTGGTAAAAGAAGGCGGGCTGCTAGACTCCGCTGTACGCTGCAGGCAAACGATGGAAGGAAAAGGGGGTAAAGGGGTCCTGGGGGTGCTGGTTGTACCGGGCGACGGTGGAGGGCGAAGCGGGGGGCTGGTTTTTATTTGACTCTAGGGACATGGGCAGCTGAGGAAGCTTGGTGGTGGCGGAGGGGGAGGAGGGGGAGACAGAGGGTTGACAGTGGGGAAGCCCCATCGATGGTTTTTTTGGCCAAGTTTTCCCCTCCATTTCAACTTATCTTTCCCTGCATGTGACTAGACATTTTTGGGGGTGGTTAAAACACCTAAGATTCTTGCCTCTACAAATTCTTTACGGCAAAGGCGGCACTGACATTGCTGGGTGAATCGGGGGTTGCTCAAAAAAAGGCCCAGGTTTGAGGGGTCCTAACCTTTTCGACGGCGATAATGGGGGAGCGGTTTTTTCCGCTGTCGGGGGAGGGCGGAATAATCTCAGCAGACTTGTCATGCCCCTACCTTTTTTGAGGCGGGGGCCTTCTGACATTTTCCCCATCGTCTTCCTCTTGTCCATGATGAAGCCTTTGCAAGCAAATTTCTGCGAAAAGACCACTTTGGAACCGCAAGTCTCATCATTATCATCAACACGGTGACTCCTCGCCCTACATTCTGCTCCGGGAGCTGCGGGCTAAAAGAAAGGGCCCATGAAGGGCGTTGCCGACCCGGGGATTTTTTGCCGTTTGACGGCTTCCTTTCCCCTTGAGCATCAGCAATTGTGCTCAGAACAGACAAAATCACCCTTTTTTTTTGGGCCCCTCTTGATCTTTGGAAATGCCTTTGACCCCAACCGCTTTTTGTCATCAAAGAGTCCAAAAAAAAGGTTTATCCACAGGGGTTGGTACCAAGTTAAATTTTGGGGGTGCCTTCGCTTCATTTTGGACGGATGCTGATACGACATATGGGTGTATGGGAGGAAGGGGGTAAGACTCGGGATGCGTTGCATTAACCACTGAAGAACAGATTGGCAACGCTGTTCGTTACGAGTTTCACAGGGCCCGACCCACGATACAGGCCTGACAGTCCGCAACCGCGATCCGCTGGCTTGCTTTTTTTGCCGCAGGGAAAGGGAGCCCTTCTCTCGTACCTACCTCCATGTCCTCACCCCTCTTTGCTCCTTACCACCTGATTTCCCCCCATTTCAGAAAGAAAAAAATGTAAGAAGGTATGGAAAAGTTTTTGCAGTTCTTTTGAAAACAGAAAATCACAGCATTCTTAAAATTTAAAAATTTCCTAAGCCAATGGATTAGAAACAATTTTTCTAAAAATACCTGTGAAATGGGTTTGGGGGAAGAACCGTAAGACAAAATCAACAGTGTCTTCCTTCAGTCCCAGGGATTTACAACTGCCCAGTAGGACTAAAATTGATAGTTTTCAAAAAACTACTACAATGCGCTATCTGCGCCAAACTGAGATTCACCGAGTGCAATAAAAATATTCAGAAGTTGTTTTTTTTGCAGCAATGACAAACGAAAACAGTTACTAGAAATTTTTTCTATCAAAATTGTTCTACTACGTGGCTATTTTAAAAAAAAAGGGCCCCCCCCAACGTGCAATACAGCTATTTAAAAAATTAACGGATAAAAAACGGGGTTTTTGCCCCAATGAAATAACCAAAATTACAAAATTTTGGATCCAAATTTTTTAAGTACAAGGGGGCTATTTGAAAAAAAAAAGCGGGGAAACCAAAAGTGCAATACACCAAATTTAAAATTAATTGGGTACGAAAAAATTCTGTTTTCCACCCAAAGAATACACAGTAGTTTCCACAAAAATTTCTGTTTCAAAATTTTAAATAAAGGTGCTTTTTTGAACAAAACGGGCCGCATCAAAAATGAAATACCTTTTTAAATGTTATACGGGTAAAAAAAGGGGGGTTTTGCACAAAGAAATACAACAGCAGTTACCACAAAATTTTTTTATTCAAAATTTTGTACAAGGGGGCTCTTTGAACAAAACTGGAGCACCAAAGTGAAAAAAATTATTAAATGTTTTACGGTAATAAAAGGGGGTTTTCACCTATAAATACACCTGCTTACTACAAATTTCTGTATCTTAATATAAGTACAAGAGGTCTTTGAACAAAAATGGGCTGCGCCCGTGAAAAACACCCATTAAAATTGAACGATAATAAAAAGGTGGGTTTTGCACCAAAGAAATCAAACAGTTTTAAAAATTTCTGTTTCCTAATGAAGTACAAAAATGGGCTTTGAACAAAACTGGGGGCAAAAAAAAGTACTTTTTTCCCCCAGGTGCGAATGTGCTGGCCAAAAACTGATAAAAAAAAACCCATTTCAATGCAGGTTCAAACAAATCTGGGCTCACAATATACACTCTCCTTTCAAAAACCTGCCTGCCCGCCGTCTTCTTGTTTCGACCCCCCCCCCCCCCCCCCACGCTGACAGCGCTAGATGCTTCTTTAAAAAGCTTTATAATAACTAAGGCTGAAATTCTCTAATCACCCATGTTCTAATTTCCACTAAAACCATAGTTGTCTGGTGAATAAAGAGAACTGTCCCCTGACTGAGCTTTTAGGAGGGATCTAGCACACTTCCTGTCTAATGAGGGGACCTGACCACAATGATGCTGAACAAAAAGGGCTGTTTTTTTCAAAAAAAGAGGTCATGTGATTTTTTCCAGCCAATGACAGCCATAACATCACATTATGATCGCACACCCTGTCTAAGTGATTTGCGGCCACCAAAATAAAAAAAAAACGCCGAAAAGGGGGCGAAAGTAATAGTTTTTCGCAGATTTTTCCCTAAATTATGCGTGATCGGGAAATTGCCATCAAAACCCAAAAACCCTCTGATTTAAATTTGTTTTTTATAATCCTCATCCCTATTGTTCATTTTTTTTCTTTTATTTTCCACCAACATGAAAGATGACCTCTTTAAATTGCGACTTGTTTCTGCATAGTTTTCTGCCCACATCTTTGACTTGTCACTTTTCCATCGCTTCTCCTTCAAATACTTGCTGACCACCCCTTATTAAATAAATGTTTTGAGGATTTTTTTTCGACAAAGTTAATCGGCCCAAAGGGTTTTTTTGGTATCGAAATTTCCAATCATGCATAATTAAGGTTAAAATCTTGCATCATCTATTAAATTCGGGTTTTTTTTTTTGGGGTTCCTTAATTTTGGCGGGGCCCCAAATGAATTCAGAATGAGCAGGGTGAATGTGGTGCGACTTTATGATGGGATGTGTATGGTTGCGTTGGCTGGAAAAATCACATGACCTTTGTTTTTTTCTAGAACAGCGTTCCTGTTTTTCCCCCCCCGTTCCTTCGGCGCTCATAGGGATAGGGCCCCGCCTCGCCCTTGGGGAAATAGCTACGAAATTAGTCTATTTCTGCAAAAAAAACCCCTATATTAGCTGTAACCTTCCAATTTAGTTAGATTGAGTTTTGAAGATTTTATGTATTTCTAAAAATTTTTTAAAGCAGCATCAAACCGCGTAAATTCAGGGCGGGGGAGCGGGGGGGGGCCCCCCGCGGGCGAACACAGACAACTCATCTAAAAAAAACACTGGATAAAGTCCCCAAGACTTAAAAAAGCATTGTAGTGGATATCTTTATTATTAACGTTTGCTATTGAAATATTCCCGGGATTTTGGGGCACCTAAAACTTATATTGGATACCTCATTTCTAGTAATGCGGGTCTTTTGTTAGCTAAAAAACCCCACTTTTATTTCATATCTTTTCAGATAGGTGTTCATTTCAATTTTCCCCATTACACCTGTGACTTTTGATAACCCCCTTGCATTAAATACAATCCCCAATTTGTAGTCAACAGGTTTTTTGTTTCCAAAAAAACCGTGTATCGTACGAAAACACAAGTTACGTGTTTTTTGACTTTTCGCACCCAGCTTTTTTCATCGACGCAGCATCCCACGAAACTAAAAAACCAATTCTTTTTATTCACCACAGGTGAATTGAAAGGGGCAAAAAAAAAAACCCTTTATTAAGCAAAAAATAACAGTTACTGTTTTTTGACTTTTGCACACCCCGATTTTCTTGCGCAGCATCTACGAAACTTTTAAAAAAGCAATTCTATATTCAACCCCAGGTGAATTAAAAAGGGGCAAAAAATACTTTATTTACCAAAACTAACTTAAATGTTTTTTGGGCTTTTTGGGCCCCCCAAATTGTTCATTGCGCAGCATTACGTAAATCTTAAAACAGCAATTCATATTCACCACAGGGAAAAAGAAATCAAAAATACGTTTATTTTACCAAAACTAACAGTTAGTGTTTTTTGACTTTTGCGCACCCCCCATTGTTCATTAGCAGCATCTACTAAATCTTAAACAGCAATTTTATATTTTCCCCCAGGTGAATTGAAGGGGCAAAAAAAAATCGTTTATTAAACCAAAACATAACAATTACTGGTTTTTTGACTTTTGGACCCCGCATTGTTCATTGACGCACAAACTACTAAAAACTTAAAACACAATTCTATATCACCACAGGTGAATTAAAAAGGGCAAAAAATACCCTTTATTATACCAAAAAATAACAGATACGTGTTTTTTGGACTTTTGCCCAGTCCAGATTTGTTGATAACACCTTGCATTTAAATTTTTAAATCCAGCAATTTTGTTTTGATTAGAGGGATTTGAGAATAGCTGTGATTTGCCATCTTTTAATAAGAGACTTTCCAAACTATTCCATACTTCTCAATTTTTTTATATTTCTGAACATGGAGCGGAATGCGGGTGTAACCCGAGCAAAGAGGGGGGTAGCTCATGGAGGTAGAAGACGAGAGAAGGTGCTCCTTCCAGTGCTGGTGACAACACGCATGCCAGCGGATCGTCATTGCAGGACCGGCAGGCCTGTCATCGCTGGGTCAGGGCCCTGTGAATCTCATTAACTAACATCGTCTCCACTATGTCCTTCATTGGTTAATGCAACCTGAATATAGCAGTCTTACCTCCTCTTCCTCCCAGTCACGGCCACAAATGTCTTCATCAGCATCATCAGCATAAGTCCAACATGAAGCAGCCCAAATGTCAAATCGTGTTCCAACCAATGTGGATAATCCATTGTCTGAAGACCTCTTTGATGACAAAATGCGGTTGGGCGTCAGAAGGCATTTAAAAGATCAAGAGGATGATTTAGTCTGCTCTGACGCCCAGTTACTGATGCCATCAAGGAGGTGAAGGAAGCCGGGCAATCGGCAAAAATCCCCCGGGGGGGTCCGGCACCGCCTTGCAGTGCCCCTTGCTTGTCGCCCGCTGCTTCTGGATGCAGATTGTCAGGACGACCATGTCACCTGTTTTGATTATGATTTTGATGACGACATTGCGGATCCATCCTGGTCTTTTCCACAGAATTTGCTTGCGAGCGCTTCATCAGTGGACGAGAGAAGACGATGGGGTAGTGTCAATACGGGGCCCGCCACAAAAAGGGAGAGGGCGGTTCGCAAAACCCCGGGCTGATAGATTCCGCCAGCCACGGCCCCAGGGGCAAACCCCCACCCCTTCCCTTTTTCCCCCGTAAAAAAGGGCCCAGGACCTCGCCCCCCTTTGGGCCTTCTTTGGGGGCAAGACTCTTTTTCACCCGCGATGTCAAAATCCCCGCCTTTGCCGAAAAACGAATAAGAAGGGGCAAAACCTAAGGGGTTTAAACCCCAACCCCCAAACATGTCTAGTCACTTTGGCAGCGAAGGGCATGAGTTAAAATGGAGGGAACATTTGGGGCCAAAAAAAGCCAGACCGATCCCGGGCCTCCAACCACTGTACACCCCTGTCTCCGCCCCCCCCTCCTTTCCCCCCCACCAAGCGTTCCCCCAGTTTGCCCATGTCTTTTGAGTCAGGGATCGGGGATCACCTTTCCCGTTTCCCGGGCCCCCAAACTTGGGCCCCGAGTACCCACCACACCCAAAAAAACCCTTTTTTTCCCTACCCCTTCCCCTTTCCGCCAATTTGAGGGACCTGCCCCCGGGTACAGGCCCCCCTAGCACCCGGGGCCTTTTCTGTTTTCCATTTTTTGGGAGCAAAGAAACATTTAAAAACCCCCAAACCCCCCCAAAGAAAAAAGGCCGGGAATGTCGGCATTCCCAGGTTTTTGGCCTTTTGGAAAATGTTGCCTTTCCGTTTTGGTGGACACAGTTTTTTTTCCCCCCAAATCATGGCTCTCCCCTGCCCCCAATACCAGTGCCGGGGCAGGCTTTTCTTTCCCAGAAAAACCGTCCCTCCCCCGGGGCCCGCCACTTTGGCATAAAAATTTTCAAGCGGGGATTTCCCTTGCATCTGTGACCGGAAAATCCATCTCAACCACCGAAAACAATTGGGCTAAAAAGCCCCCAGGCCAAGGCCGCTAAAACCTCTGTGACGGCCCCATTTGATTTAAATTTTTTTTTTTTTTGGGGGGGCCCGTCTCTGGGGGTGAGGGTTGGCTCCCCAACCTCGGCGAAACCTCTTTTCAAAACCGCGGGGTTTTGGGTGCAGGGGTTTCCTTTTCCCCCCCAATTTCCCCTCGGGTGGCTCTTTTTCCCCCGAGACACCAGGTTTTTTTGGGAAAATTTAAAATTTTGGCCTTTGGGAGCCCCGGCCCACACACGGGCCCAGGAGCTGGGGAAGGGCTCTAACCCAACGGGGACCGAGCGCGGGCGGGGTGACAAAAAACCTTGTGCCGGGAAAGGGTTTGTGTGTGAAAGGGGCCAAAATCTGCGGGCTTCCCCTTAAGATCGGTAGGTTTGGAGCCCCACCCCTTGCCGGGCACATGTCATAAACCTTGTGGGGTCCAAAATTTTTCTAAAGCGCTCCCCGGGTCTGGATTGCCTGCTGAAAAAGGGCCCCGAGGTCGGGTTCCCGCATTTTCCCGCCTTTCGCACCCTGCTTCGCCCCGGGCCGGGGCGGCGTTTCAGCGTCACTCCCCCCCCGCAACCGTCCCCATTGTTGACGGGCAACACGCGGGAATTCCACCCTCCACATGCCCCCCCCCGATTGTGGGCCGGCAGCGCAATCCCAATTACGCAGAAACAATTGACACTTTGGCCTGACAAGCAGGGGAAACGGACCTGGGGGGTTGTTGAACCACCGAGAGGGAGGCATGGGAAAGAGCTCTGCCCACCCCTTGCCAGTTTTGAAGAACCCAAACCAAAAGGGTCAGTGCGGACAATGCCCTTTCAGAAATAGCATTGGGGTTGATTTTAGTTTTTGGAACGTTTCGTTTAAACACTCAAAAAACAACGGGGACCCCCCCGCCACCGATAAAGGAGGGGGGATGGACACAGATGGGACAGGGACCCTTTCTCCCCGCCCAAATCCAAAAGGGGCCCGAAAGTTTCAAAATTTCATCTCTTCATTAGGAAAGGGGTTTCGGGGCCCAAATTTTTAGTCCCAAGGTGGCGCATCACTCTCGGGGTGCATCATTTTCGGGCAAGCCCGGGCTGGGGTTGAAGCTTTCCGGAGGCAGGGGAGGAGGAGGAGGAGGAGAGGGGGAATTCCTAGACACCGATTTAACCGACTTTTCCTGGTTTTGGAAAGAGGTTGGCGCGAATTTGAGGCGGGGGAGGAAGATGAGGAAATCAGTTTTCTATCCCCCCTCGACCCAGAGGTTTGGGAAATCAAGGCTCCATCCCTCACATGAGTCTTGGAAAGTCCAAATTTTCCCCCAACATGATCCCTTTTCCCTTTAAAGGGCCCCCCAAAATGAACAACAGTTCTTGGGGGGCCACCCTCCTGGAAACCCGGTACAAAACAAAAACTCGCCTTTCCCCTTTCCCCCCCACCCCAAAAAAAAAGAGGGAAAAAAGCAAAGGGAAAGGAACCTTCCCGATTGGGTCAACTGGAGACCCTCTGTTGGGAAACTGCTTCACGTTCCCCAAAAAGTCACGGGGGAAAAAAAACGCGACGTGACAGCGTAGAGTGCCCCAAATACCGTAGCGGCAGCGCAGGGAAGGTGGCAGAACCTAATGGGGGGACCTCTGGCAATCTTTGTTTACCACCTCAAAAACCCAAACCCTGCAATGCAGGGCAAAACTTTCCCAAAACACAGAGATCCTTTAAAATCATGGTGCACGAATACCCCTTTCTCTCACCAAATGATTTTTTTTCATTTTGTTTTCCCGGGCCCAATAAACTTCTGGGTACCAAAAAGGACTAATGGCCCGAGCTGGTCATCACGCCAAGGGTGTTGGTTCCCCCCCCAGCAGCCAGCGTCATATCGGGGCGGACCCTTTAGCACAGCTGGAGGAGTCATTACAGACAAACCATCCCCCGGGTTTCCACAGAAAAATTTTGGGGTCGTTTTAAATTTCAACAAGGGTGAATCAGGCATGGATTTTCCCGGGTGATGTTGTGGCCCCAATTTCCGATTCCCCCGATTAAAATTTTTCCGGTCTAAATTCACATTCCTTTTTAAACAAAAAAGGTCCCTTTAAAACTTTTTTTTTTTTTGAACATTTCTTTCTGCAATTTTAATTTTTCCTTTTCCCCAAAATTCATTTTTTAGGGGTTTTCTTGAGGAGACCCGTAAAAAACAGCAAGGTTTTTATGACAACACCTTTTTCCCCTTTTTCTCACTTTTCTTTAAAAATTTTTTCCCTTGTCCCAAAATTTTTTAGGTCATGTTGCTTTTAGATACAGCTATAATTAAAGGGCCTTTGGAACAGAAATGTGGGTTTCCCAAGTGGCATTTCTCCCCCACAATTTTTTAATTGGGTTTAGAAGTCATATTTTTATTATTTGGGGGGCAGGGGACGGGGAGATACACAATAAAACTGGTCCTTTGGAAAAAGAAAAAAATGGCTTTTAAGGGGCAAATTTCCCCCCCCCCCCCTTCACAAAATTTTTTTCTTTTGGTGGGGAAATTAAATTTTTAAAAAATTTTTTTGGGGGCATGGGTGCTTTGAAATGCAGGGGAATAAATACAGGCCTATTTAAAAAAAAAGTTGTTTTTTTAACAGACATTTGTTCTTCACAATTGGGCCAAAGTGGCTCAAGGGGCAAAGCCTTTTTAAAATTTTGGGGGGATTTTGCTGTGACATTTCACTAAACTACAGGGCCTATTTTAAAAAATTTGTTTCAAAAAAGACATTTTTTTTCACAATTGTCCAAAGTGGGGTCAAGGGGCAAAGCTTTTGAATTTTGGGGGGGGATTTTGCGTGAAAATGCAGGTATACTACAGGTTTCCCAAATTTTAAAAATGTTGTTTCTAACAGACATTTTTTTTTTCACAATTGTAAAAAAGTGGCTCAAGGGGATGGGGCTGTCCCAAAAAAGGGAAAAGGAAGGGCACTTTAAAAGGGCACAAAATTGGGAAAAAGACGTATTTGCAAGATCTTTTAAAATAGTTATCAATTTCCCCGTAATTTAGACAACCCATTTAATACAATGAAAAAAAAAAAACAAAGACATGGGGGGATTCCCCCAATTTTTTAAAAATTTTTTTTTCTAAAAAAAATTTAAAAAACTAAAAAACTTTCCTGTACAAAAAAGCTGTTAAAAAAATCCTCGAATTGTACAAGGGAGGTTAAAAGGAAAAAATTGGGCCAGATGTAAAGGGAAAATTTAGAGGGCATTGGGGTATGGAGCACGGACAGAGAAACAAAGTACAGAGAAACCCTTTTTCCCCACACGTTTATAAAAAAAGAAAAAGAAAAGCCAAGATAAAGGGGACCGGGTGTAAAAAGGAGCGTAAACCCCCCGTTTTTTCCAAGTGAAGCTCAATTGGTCCACAAAAAACCCTACGGGGGGACCAAGCGCTACCCCGTTAATTGACTGTGTACTGAGGGAAAGGGTGGAGTTTTCACACTTCCCTTCCCCCACTCAGCTTCAGCACACAGTTTTCGTTGCCTTTCCCTCATCAGGGCATTTTTAAACCCGCCCTGTTTTAAAAATGACGGACGCCACCTGGGGTCTCACCGACCCACTTTAACCCGGCCCTTGGGGCATGCTGTGGCCCAGGACAGGTTTAGTCAATGTCCAGTGAAACTAAATGGTGGTTGAAAGACTCCTTTTTCCGGCACTTTTTAAATGTGGGGGTCATGCAGGTTTGGGGCTCATGCTGGGGCCCCGGACAGGGATAGTCAATGCCCCAGTTCAAGTAAGATGATGATTCAAATCTACTGCCTTCTGGCACTTTTCAATTGTGGGTGATTTAGGTTTAAGGGTCCGGCTGTGGTACAAGACAGGGATAGTAAATGGTCTGTGACTTTTTTTCTGTGACGTTGATAACCTAAGTGTGTTTTCCCCAAGATGTAGCACGTATCCATTTGTTGTGGATGTTAATTTCAGCTTCTCCCAGCCTTGTTTGGGTGTAATAATGAAGGTGTTGTTGCTCTCCCATAGACTTTAAGGTCATGTCAAAATGCGCTCACTATCAAAAAAACCTTTATCGATGCGGGCCATATCGATCGATCCGTACCCAAACGAAACCCCTCAACACTAAATTAAAAATAAGATGGGCAAATTTCTCAAAAATTCGATCGGGATTTGCAAAATTTTCCAAAAAAAAATTTTTTCGGCCCAAAATTACTTCTTTAAAAAAAACGCTTTTTAGGTGCACGAGCCTGCCCGGGGGGTCTGTAAACGTTTTGCCATGCTTAAATTGCAGAGGGAGTTGGTTTGGTATTAAAAAAAAAAAAAAAAAAAAAAAAAAGTTGTTTTTTGAACACACATGACTGCCTCGCTCTTAGAAAGCTTCACTAAAAAATTCCCTGGGAAAATTAAGAGGCAAAATGCCCAAAAAAAACTAAAGGGGAAAAAATTTTAGCCTGATAAATATGGCAGCAAAGTGGAAAAAACAAGCTGAGCCCTGGTGGAAAATCAGTGACAGAGTGTGGAGGGTGGCGGCACCCACAGCAGCATGAGAGTAGAGAGTGGACAATGACATTCTGGAGTTGAAAAAAACGGGAGTTCCCAAAAAAGTGGCACAATGACACGTGTTGGAGGTACGGCAGCAGCATGAGGTCAGGCAGTGGACAATGACTTTGGGGTGGAAAAAACAGGAGAGGCCACAGAGGGGCACATGACACAGTGTGGAGGTCCGGCAGCAGAGCTGAGGTCGCAGTGGCACATGACTTTTTTGGAAAAAAAAGGTGGCAAAAAAACTTTGGAGTAGGCCAAGAGTGGGCAAAATTTGGAACAGAGATGGAGGCCCTGGAAAAAACCAAAAACGGAGAGGCAAAAGAGTGGGACAATGACCATGTGGAGGTCGGGAGCGCAGCATGAGGCAGAAGGGCACAATGATTTTTAGGGAAAAAAGGGGTGGCCCAAAAAAAACAGGAAAGGGTGGGGGCCACAGAGTGAAAAACCAATGACCACCTTTTTGGGAAAGCAGGGGGGGCAGGCCAGCAGCATGAGGTAGGCAGTGGACAAAAAACATTTGGGGGTGGAAAAAAAGGGGAGTAGGCCAAGAGGGCAAAATGACAGAGGTGGAGGGCGGCGGCGGAAAAACCATGAGGTCAGGGGGCACAATGACACGTGTGGGGGTTTGACTGAGCAGAAACCCAACAGAAGCGTATGGGTCGGAGTGGCACATGAAAGTGTGGATGTCCCGGCACAGCAACAGCAGGCAGCTGAGGTCTAGAGGGCACAATGAAAGAGTGGGAGGTGGGTGGAAATTTTCGTCCCTGGAAAATTGGTTGTGGGCGATGGAGAAACTGTCAGAGATGAGTGGCATAGGGGGTTGGGCATCGAATGTGGCTGGGAGGTTTGTTTAAAACCCAGACTCATTTCTCACAGTTTGGTTTTAGGCGTCATGGTGATGGGTTGGCCTGGCATTGGTGTGTGGAAACCCGGCCCAATCCAGCGTTTCATCTTGACAAAGGTCAGTCGTTCCCATTTCCCCGTGGACAAGCGGGTTTCTTGGGGTAAGGGCCCCCGCTGCATTGAACACCCGTTGAGCCCCCAAAAATGCCGGGCAGGACAGCTTTCCACTGAAAATCGGAAATTTGCGGCCAACATCCAGTTTGGCTGCCCAATAGTCCAGGGCTTCTAACTGGGGTGGTAGAGTGCTGCCCAAGTAGGCAACCCTTTTGGTTCAGGGTTGCTCCGGTCCTGCTGCTGCTGCTGCCCCCCTCACTAGGGGGTGAAGGAAGTGCTCTTCAGGATCCGTTTAGGTTGTGCTAATGGAGCTGGTTATTTTCCTACCCCCCCCCTTTCCCCCCATCAGCCTCGGCAGTAGTATGTGAGGCTGAAAAACCCCCCGGTCAGACTGTCGAGGGGGGACGAGCCGCATTAGGCAGGGGGCCAAATTGTACGGAGGATTTCCTATAGTATTTGAGTTTGTCCTCCCTCTAAAACAGCTGGGAAAAAGGCCCCCATTTTGGCCCGGTAGCGAGGGCCCAATGGGGTGGAGAGCCAAAAAGTCCCCCCTCTGCCGGATGTGATATTCGGCTGCCTAGCCAGGAAAAATCAGCATGCTGCGGGCCTCTGCACAGTGATCAGGGGGGCTTCTCCCTCATCTCCACTGTATTCTACCCGGTGCTTGGGATTCTGCTCGTTTCCTTTTCCCCCATCTACCTCCTCCAGCTGCCCCCGTTTCCCCTTCTTTCAATGGTGAAAACCCACTTTTTCCCCAGACAATGCTTCTGCTCCAATTCCTCCTCCCCTTTCCCCCTCCATTTAGTCCACCCCGGATCTGTGGCCGCGAGATGTAGTGCCACTTTCTCCAGCCCCCTGCCCGACAGATTTTTCAGCATTTTTCCCAGGCATGAAGCGTGGAATGAGGTTTTTCCCCGTAGCCCTTTGCGACTGAAAAATACATGCCTCCTCCAATGGTAACAAACGGCAGTGTCCGCATGGCTGCCACTGGCTGACATCAAGTTACACGGGGGGGTACTCCTGTCCACCTGGATCATAAAAAAAACTTTAATGGCCTTTCTCTGTTCATCAGTGGGTCCAAACGGTGCAGGGGAATTCCAGGGGGGTGGAAACATGCATTAGAGTGTGTTGGGAGGGGCCATTTGCCGCTGAACTGAGGGGGGTTTTCCCGGGCTTTGTGGTTGGATTAAGTGCATGCACAGTTTCCTGCCATTTTCAAAATCTTCTGAAGTGGGGGGAAAGACTTCAGGAACCTTTCAAAACCAGATTGAACATTTTGCCCCTGCGGGGGCACATGGACCTCCCTCTCGGTGAGCAGGACACCATTTTCCCTCCATTGTCCGTCACCAGGGTTTCCCGATTTGCTTTGGGCGTGGAGAAAGCCACACTCGTTTTTTCCCGTGTGCGGAGCAGTTCCTCCCTGTGTGACTTGTTCGAGAGGCAACCCAGGGGGTAAAACTGTGTGAAAACGCTTGCCCTACACATGTGGTATGATGGAGCAGATTTGTGGAGCTGAGTGGGGGTGTTGGTGGAGGAGAAGGAGGCGGATTGGCGAGGAGCCAGTTGACACCGTGGGGGGAAAAAAGCCCCGTTCTTGTCCAAGTTTTTGGGTTGGTCTTGGGAAGGAAGACATTACCCAGTGGGCCGAAAAGGGGACATGTATGGCCGGGCCCTAGTTACAGCCCCAAAGCGTCCGCGTGCGTGCACCTTGGAACAAACCGATAAGTCAAGGTGGCCCACCTTTGTTCTACATTTTTAGAAGTGTGGTACTGCCTTTTTGGAAAAAAAAATTACGGCTTGGAACTCTCCTCTCGGCTGGGCACAAAGCCTATTTTCTTAAAACGGTGCAGAGTCCACCTTTTGGGAAAGGGAGGGATGCAGTCCCAAAAACTTGGACAGGAGCAGGGTCAGTGCTGCACCTTAGGTGGTTTGGACGCATACTGTTGTCTCTTTGAAATCGCCTCGCTAAACGATGCTGGCGCCTGAGTACCCGGGAGCAGGAGCACTGGACAGGGAGTGATGGCAAAGAGAAAAACCCCTTTGCAGGGGGGTGGAGCCTTGACGGGCTGAAATGGCATGCATGCCATGGCGCTGCTGCTGCTGTTGCGCGCGGCAGGATGCCCACCACATCTGAGCCAGTTTTCCCAGGCCACCGGAGGGTGACGTGCATTTTTGACGCAGGGCCGTGGTCCCAAGTTTTTTCCCTGGCCATCTTCAGTTCTGCCCACAAAAATTCTCATATACCCAATTCGGCTCCCCCAGTGTTTAGAAAAGAACTGCCACAGGGGCGGTAGCTGTTTTCCGCCAACCTCTGCACTGAGTGTACTACGCGCTGCCTCGCGAGCCCCTGTACCGTACTTTCTTGGCCCCTGCGAGCGGGTTTTTTCCCCCGTGGCCCGCAGGGCCCCCGACCTCCCCATGCTGCTATCCTGCTGACTCACGGCCACACAACCACTTGTGGCTGCGCCGTGCCTGACGCGCAAGCTGAGCCCCTCTTTCCTGAGATGATGAAGCCCTTGCCTCCCCCCGGCTCCCAAGTGGGGGTCGGCAAATCATCATCTTTTTGTGTTTATCATCACTACTGTCCTCATCACCGGTCGGGGTATGCAGAGGCTGACCTCACAACATGCCCTCCATCCCCACTTCCACATCTTATTTGGCCCCCTATGCAGAAGCAGGGGATTTTGGCCCCTTTTCTTCGCTCCCAAGTAGTGCTGACTGCCTCTCAAATTTTTCATCCCGTACAAAGTGGCGCTGACCCAAAAACCCATGTGATCCTTGGTGAGGGAACGGATCGAAGAGGGGGTTGAGGACAGGGGAGGGCCGTGATCCCCCCGGGCCATGCCAAAAAGGTTGTGTCGACGTTCCCACCAATTTGGCTGGGGTTGTCAGATGTTCTGGGAGGAAGTGGTGACTAGTTTAACCAATCAAAAACCCCCTTGGGGGTGCTGGTCAGCCAAAGGCCGCTAGATGAAAGCAGCGTTGTGGCCTACCAAGTGACCCCTGTGGACGTCCCCGTGTGCTGCGCTGGGGCCGCTCCGGAATGTTTGTTCCCTGCCACTCGAGGTGAAAAACCCCCCACCTCTCGCGACATCTGTTTGTTTTAAAATGTACAGAACTGTTTGATGGATTCTGTATAGGATAAAAACACCCTGATTTGATCCAAATGAACCCACTAAAAAGCTTGGAAACCTTGAAAATAAATTTCGTCCACAAATGGCCCGGAAAAATTTTACTTAGTGTCGTTTAAAAAAAACTGTGTTATTATAATGTAAAAGCCAAAAAAAGGCTTTAAATTAACTTCGGTATGAAATTTTGGCTACAGGCAAAATTGTTCTTTGGGGTGAAAAAAAGGTTTCTTTGTGACCACTCGCGAAAACCTTAATTAAATTTGGGGTAAAAAATTTCCCAAAAAAATGGCAAAAAAAAAAACTACCGCTTTTTTTGCGTGTTACAAAGGCGGTATTTTAGGTAACAAAAAGGAAAATTTAATTTAAAACTTCGGTTATGAATTAGCTAAGGGAAAAATTATTTTTTGGCGGGGAAAAAGGGCGGTTTTTTTGTGACCCAAAAGCAGAAAAAAAATTTTAAATTACCCCCGGATGTAAATTGCGCAAAAGAATTGAGAACAAAAAAAATACCAGCTTTGTAGGGTTACATGGGTGTTTTTTCGTACACAACAAGAGGGAAAAAATTTAATTAACCCTTGGTTTTGAATTTGCTACAGGAAAAAATCTTTTTTTGGGGGTGAAAAAGACCGGGTTTTTTTTTAGTCACCACAACAAAAACGTTTTTAAAAATGGATGTAAATTGGCAAAAAAATTGAGCAACCCAAAAATCCAGCCTTTTACGTGTTCTTGCGTGTTTTTACGGTACACAACAAGAAAAAACTTTTAATTAAATTCGGTTATGAAATTTGCTACAGGAAAAATGTTTTTTTTTCGGTGAAAAAGACGTTTCTTTTAGTCCCCAACAGCAGAACAAGTAATTAAAACCCCGGGTGTAAATTTCGCAAAAGAAATTTAGCAACCAAAAAAAACAGTTGTCGTGTTCAATGGGGTGGATTTTGAACAAAAAGAAAAAAAACTTGTAAATTAACCCTTTGGTTTTGAATTTTGTACAGGAAAAAAGTTTTTTTGGGGGTGAAAAAGACGTTTCTTTTTGTCACCAAAAGCAGAAAAACATTTTTTAACCCCTGGTGTAAATTGCGCAAAAGAATGAGCAACCAAAAAATACCAGCTTTGTGGTGTTACAATGGCGTGTATTTTACGGGACACAAAAAGAGAAAAAAATTTAATTAACCTTGGTTTTTGAATTATGCTCAGGAAAAATTTTTTTTTGGGGTGAAAAACGGTTTCTTTTAGTACCCAAAAGCGAAAAACGAATAATTAACCCTGGATGTAAATTGCGCAAAAGAATTTAGCAACCAAAAATACCAGCTTTGTAGGGGTTACAATGGGTGTTTTTTACTTCACAACAAGAGGAAAAAATTTTTAAATTTAAACCCTTTGGTTATGAATTATGTACAAAAAATGTTTTTTTGGCGGTGAAAAGCGGGTTTTTTTTAGTACCCCAACAACAGAACAACGTTAATTACCCTGGATGTAAATTGGCAAAAGAATTGAGAACCAAAAAAAAATTTTTGAAAATGGTATTTTTGGAAAAAGGAAAAATTTTTTTTCTTTAAATTTGAAAAAATGTATTTTTTTTGGCCTTTTTTTGTAACCCAAAAAAAATATTAATGGTGAAAATTTGGGAAAAGATTAAAAAAAATCCAGCTTTTGGGGGGGTGTTAAATGGGGGTTTTTTTTTACCAAAAAAAAAAACTTGTTTAATTTTAAATTTTTTGAAAGCTAAGGAAAAAAAAAACGCGGTTAAAAGAGTTTTTTTTAGTAAAAAAGAACAAATTTAATTTCCCCTGGAGAAATTCCCTGACCAAAAAAACGTTTTTAGGGAAAGGGTGTTTTTTGGCCAAAAAAAAAAGGGAAAACCCCGGGAATTTTTAAGGTGGGGAAAAAAAGGTTTTTTTTCCCCAAACCCGCCGGTTAAAATTTGGGGTTCAACCAAAAAATACATTTGGCTTTTAAAAGGGGGTTTTTTTTTCCCCAAAAGGTTTTTTCCCATGTTTTGAAGGAAAAAGTCTTTTTTTAAAAAATTTTTTATCAACAAAAGCAAACAACTTTTCCCGGGGAAAAATTCGAAAAAAATCCCAAAAAAATTCCACTTTAACTTTTTAGGGTTTTTTTAAAAACCCCAAAAAAAAATTTTCCTTTGGAAATTTAAAGGGAAAAATTTTTTTTTTCCTTTTTTTTTAGAACAACGCCCAAAAAACCAATTAATTTAACCCCCGGGAAATTCCAAAAAAATTGGAACTCGCTTTGGGCGTTTTCCCCCCGGGTGTATTTTTCCAAAAAAAAAAACTTTTTTCCCAAATTTTTGCTTTAAAAAAAGGGGGTGGGGTTTTTTTAGTGAGCAAAATTAATTCCCCATGAAAGCCAAAAAAAAAGCCTCCCGGTACTGTTCCCGGGAAACGTCCCCAAAAAAAATTTTAATTAAACCGGTTTGATTTTGCTCGAAAAAGTTTTTTTCTGGAAAAATTTTTTTAGAAAACCGCAGAAAAATTTTAAAGGATGTAAATTTTCCCGAATTGGGGAAAAAAAAAAAAAGTTTTTGGTTTTAAAAAAGCCTTTTTCAAAGGAAATTTTTTTTTTCTTAGAGTTCAAATTTTAAAATAAATAAGCCAATAAAAAAAATCGAATTTTAAAATTAAAAAACAGTTTAGACCTAAACCCCCCCAAAAAGCTTATAAAAAAACTTATAAGGATTCTTTAAAAACCTCCTTCAAATGACCAATTACTGGGGTTATTTTTAGTGTCCCCTTTTTGGTTATTTAAAAATTTTTTAACTTGCCAAAAAGGGACCTTTTTTTTAAAAAAAAGCCCTTTTTAAGATCCCCAAATTAAGAACCCCAAAAAATTTAAAGAAATTGAAATATTTGCCTCAAATTTTAAAAAAGGGGTAAAAACCTGCAGGACTTTTGCTTACTATTATCCCTTTTTTATCTTTGGTGGCGTGACATTGTCCTGGGAACCTTTTGGGGCTTAAAAAATTATTGTCCAATTTTCTTATCTTTCTTTTAACAAAAATTTTCATTTTAGGGGGAAATTTTCAAAAAAATATTAAAAAACCTTCTTTTTTTTTTACTTATTATTAACTTTTAAAAAAATTAAAAAAAAAAAAATTTTAAAATCCCCCAAATTTGCTAAAACTTTAAAAATAAGGGTTCCCGAAAAAAACACTTCAAACTTTTTTTGTCCCCGTTATTAAAATTTTAAAAAGGGGGGGTTTTTTTTAATTTAAAATTTTTTAAACACCAAAAAAAAAATTGAGTAAAAAACCCATTAAAAGGGGGGTAAAAAAGGCAAAAATGGCAAAAAATTTTTTTCCTTTTTTTGTGCCGCGCCCCAAGGTTCTTTTTTAAAAAAAAACCTCTTTACAATCACCTTTAAGTTTTTCCTTTAAAATTTTTTATTTTAAAAACAATTTTTTCTTTAAAAATTTTTTTCAAGGGGGCCCTTAACCCCAAATTCAGTCCCCCGTTTGAAAATTTGGGGGTTTTTAAACTGGGGAAGCCCAAAAAAAGGAAAAATTACAATGTTTTGTCCCGGGGGTTTTTTTTTGTCAAGCCCCAAATTCCTTGCCCCCCATACAAAGGGCCCCCGGGGGCAAATTATTTTTTAAAAATTTTTTTTAGGGTGCTTGAAAAAACCCGGGGGGGTTTTTTTTTTTACCCCCCTTTCAAAAAAAAGGGGAAAAAAATTTTTAATTTTTAAAAAGGTTGAACCCTTTACAAAAGGGGAGGAATAATAAAAAAAAATGGCTAAAGGGGAAAAGACCTGGCGCGAAAGGCCCCCCCAAAATTAAAAAAGGAAGTAGGGGAGAGACAGAAACTGTGGGGCAGACATGTTTGTGTGGCGGTGTACTGGTGGTGGGGTTATTATAAGTTATAAGCTATCCTGAAGCTATCCTGATGGATTTTCAGGTTGCTTTTGAAGCTGGTAAAAGTTGGGCAGAGTCTGATGTTTTTGGGTAATGAATTCCAGAGAATGGGGGCAGCATGGGAGAAGTCTTGGAGATGGTTATGTGAAGAGCTGATGAGAGGAGAGCAGAGAAGAAGGGTCTGTGAAAGAGCGGAAGATTGCAAGAGGGGAGGTATCTGGAGATTAGAGCAGAGATGTATGGAGGAGAGAGGTTATGGACAGCTTTGTAGATATAATCTCATTTGTCTGCAGCCACCACTAAGGAGAGCTAGTTGTGTACAGTATTATTTGGCTCCGAATGAACTCAATAATAAGACAATATGCATAAAACTCCTCTGAAACATGGCAGGACAAATATTATTTAACTTAGCTAGATATGAACATATCAAAGGAGGGTTTCTGTGACGTAGGAATCTTTCCCCTTCTAAGATTTTGAGCAGAACATAAAACAGTGAAAAATATGTCCAGTTCTACTTTGCCTCAACATCTGCCTTTGGGGACAGCCAGGCCATGCCATACACTTTTGATTGTGCCAAAATCCCAGTGAAATGAGTCTTAGTATAACTTTAACTGTCAGTGGGAATACATAAGTGAATTCCATGTCTTCTGAGATAAGAAAAGAAAGAAATTGATGAAGTGCCATGATGTGATATAAAATTTTTTATTTTATGATAACATGATCTCTAGTGCTAGTTAGCAGGACCCAACACACCCCTGCCCAGGGCTCTATTAATTGTCACAGTTGTGGTGTAGAGTATACTGTACTTTTCATACATTACATTGATGGATTGCAGCTAATCTCAGACATTAATCCTGTTTCAGAAGTAATTATTTTATTGCTGTTCTTCACATTTTATTCACACTCGTTTTTGCTCCTTCTTTTGTTAAACTGCCTTTATGTTCCTCTATTAACAATCTGACATACAACAAGAGACTGTCAATTGCTAAATGTTATTCTTTTGTCACATCTAAATGATTGAAGACATAGGCTTTCAGACATAGCAATAAAAAGATCTCCTACATTTCCCCCTCTCTACCATATCTGACATGTCTTTGTTTTTAATAGGAGTACATGTCATTTTGCAATAAATTCAGCAGTGCTAGAGAATTGAATAAAATTCATCTATGTTACAGTGCATGATCAAGGGCTATTTAATACTGCTTTATTTATAGGAAATTTCAATTCTGCCTCCTCCTTGGGTTTTAGATAACCAAACTGAGGTGAGCTGAGGAAAAAGTAAATCATATATGATCCGATGCAGAACCTAATAGATCAATTCAACATAACTAAATTTCTCTTTACAACTTTGCTCTTTGTAGTTACAATGACAAACAACAAAAAGAAATACTCAGAAACCATACTACCCACCACAAATAAAAAAAAAAAAAAAAAAAAAAAAGATAAGGCACTTTTTACATCTGCATTGAAGGTTAGAGACAACAGGAGAAAATAATGTTAAATACCAATGAATTATTTTAATATGTATCCTTTTACATTATGCTATCATGCTAACCCGGAATAAAAATGTTTGAACAGATTGTTATGCTTCAGTTATTTATCAATTCTGATATCATTTTCTGCCAGCAATATTTCTGTGTCTCTAAAAATGAGTATCTCACAAAAAAGTGTACACTCCTCACATTTTTGTAGATATTGTGTTATATCTTTTCATGGGACAACACTGAAGATATGACACTTTGACACCATGTAAAGTAGTCAATATACAGCTTGTGTGCCCTCACAATAACTCAACACACAGCCATCAATTTCTAAACCAGTACACCCCTAAGTAAAAATAGAAAAATAGTGACCAATTTGCAATTTTCATGTGACTAGTTAGTGTTGCAAGGTTTTAGGTGTGAATGGGGAGCAGGTGTGTTATATTTGGTGTTATCGCTTTCACACTCTTGCATACTGATCACTGTACGCTGAGAATGGCACCTCATGGCAAAAAGAAAATTATTGCTCTACATAACGATGGCCTAGGCTGTAAGAAGATTGCCAACACCATGAAACTTAGCTATAACACAGTGGCCAATACCATATAGCGGTGTAACAAGAAAGGATCCACTCAAAACCTCACCATGGTTGACCAAAGAAGTTGAGTGCACATGTTCAGTATCATATTCAGACATATGAGTGCTGCCAGCATTGCTGCAGAGGTTAAAGGGGTGGATGGTCAGCCTGCCAGTGCTCAGACTATACACTCTGCACTGCATCAAATTGGTCTGCATGGCTGTCATCCCAGAAGGAAGCCTCTTCTAAAGATGATGTACATGGAAAGCATGCAATGTTTGTGGATGACAAGCAGACTAAGGACATTGATTAATGGAACTATGTCCTGTAGTCTGATTAGACCGAGATAAACGTATTTGGTTCAGATGGTGTCAAGCATGTGTGGTGGTAACCAGGAGAGGATAACAAGTGTGTCTTGCCTACAGTGAAGCATGCTGGTCAGAATGTCATTATTTGGAGCTGCATGAGTTCTGCTGACTGTGGGGAGCTACAGTTCATTAAAGGAACCATCAGTGCCAACATGTACTGTGACATACTGAAACAGACTATGATCCCCTTCTTTCAGAAACTGGGCCACTTGGCAGTATTCCAACATGATAATGACCCCAAACATACCTCCAAAATGACCACTGCCTTACTGAAGAAAATAAGGGTAAAGGTGCTGGTCTGGCCAAGCATGTCTCCAAACCTAAACCCTATTGAGCATCTGTGGGGCATCCTCAAACAGAAGGTGGAGGTGTGCAAGGTCTTTAACATCCACCAGCTCTGTGATGCCATCATGGATGTGAAGTGAAAGAGGATTCCAGTGCCAACCTGTGAATCTCTAGTGAACTCCATGCAAAAAAGTTAAAGCAGTGCTGAAAAATAATTGAGGCCACACAAACTATTAACACTTTGAGCACAATGGGGCAGATTTATCAAAGCAGTTGCGCCAAAATTCTGGCTCCATTTGCCACCAAAACCAATTTTTCGCCACATTTCACTATGTGGTTTTAGAACGTTTCAGACGCTTCTTCTGCCCTCTTCGACAAATGGGGCGTGGTCTCGTAAAATGGGGCGTGGTTCCTCAGGAAAGGGCGTGGCTTAAGTGTGGCCAAAAATGCGCCCATAATTTTGTCGTCGTTTCGGGTGAAAGATAAGACAACTTAATTGTGGTACAAAGTTTGATTAGACAGTTCAACCTGTCAACAACGATATCCCGAGTCGACACCAGATTTATCACCACTATGATAAATGTGGTGCATTATAAAACTGTCTAGTCTAACATTAACACAGTCCTAAAAGTAAGACACTATTGATAAATCTGCCCCAATTTGTCCATTTTCACTTACTTTGTTGTCAGTGAAACACCTTTGGGGTCAACATACTCACTACACCCTAGATTATTCTGAAGGATGAAGTTTTTTCAAATATTGGTCATTTTTAGGGATGCTTGTTAAGTTTTAGCGCCTTATGATGTCCGCAAACCTGTAATGGTGCCTACAGAAAATTGTAATGAAAATGAGACTCCAAAATCCAGTGGGTGCTCCTCATATTCTGAAGCTTTTGGTAGAGTCAAATAGCGCACTAGAGTCACATATTGGATATCTCTAAAAATGGCAGAATTGTGGTAATCAATACTGAGTTGCATTACCCTGATCACATTTACCGTATTCCAGTGAATAAGGGATAAAAATTAAAAATCTGCAAGAAAAGTGACATTTTGAAATTTCACGTCCACTTTTCTTTAATTTCTGTGAAACACCTAAACTTCCTATATAATGTTTTGAATACTATACTATGTGGTTTCTTAGATGGAGTCATGTATGGGGGTATCTAACATACAGGCCCCTCAAAGTTACGTCAGAACTGGACTGGTTCTTAAAAAAAATCTATGTTCCAAATTTTCTTGAAAATGTGAAAATTACTACTAAATTTCTAAGCCCCCCAATGTCGTAAAAATAAAAGATATTTAAAACATGATACCAACATAAAGTAGATATATGGTAGATGCTAGTTATAAACTATTTGGTGTGTAATAACTGTCTTGCATGCATAAATTTTGAACTTGAAATGGCAAATTTTTCCAAATTTTCGTGACATTTTGATATTTTTCACAAATAAACAAGGATTGCATGGACCAAAAGTCCTTACTAACTTAAAAGACGAAGCGCCATGAGAAAACATTCTCTGAATCACATGGATATGTAAAAGTATCAAAAAGTTATTCCCACATGAAGTGAAACAACAGATTTAAAAAATGGGGCTCTGTCAGCGAGGTCAAAACAGGGTGTGGCGGTAAGGGGTTAATATTGTCACAGTGGATGGAGAGATGTGCTTCTTCGTGTCCACCCCAATTGTCAAAAGGGAGGTTGCATGGGTGGAGATAGTCTATGACCCCTGGGGCACTCCTATTGTGGTGAAGACTGATGTTGGGGTTCCCATGGTGTTTGTGCAATTGAAAGCTGCTAGACACTTGTGAGCTCTACACCCAGCACTGTTTTACTGGATGTAATTTATGAAACAAAAGTGACAGGTTACATTGTCTCTTGAGGCACAGTAGAGGTGGTTTACTATGTTAACATATGAGAGGAGATGTTCACCTCATGTGCTATAAGCAGGGTTAGAGTCTTAAATGGCAGTTGGCGTATAGATATTGTTACTAGAGATGGGCAAATTGATTCTAACGAAGTGGAATTCGTTTAGAATTTCAGGAAAACTTCGGTTCTCTGACCGAAGTCGAACTTTGGGGGGACTTCGGGTGAACGAAGTGTGCTTTGATAGATAAAAAGGCTGCGAGCCCTGGGCGCTACATCGTGCCAAGAGCACTCTGGGAGAAAGAAGGCATAGCCTGCATGACATGTGCAGAGATGAAGCCAAATCAGAGACCGGCGGGATTGCTAAACCTCTTAGTAGTGACATACTCCAGGCAATTTAATATAGAATTAGGATGACTCCTCTTAACACATTGGCAAGTGCCTTAATCTAATTTCTTCTAAGTTTTCCAAAACTACTAAGCTCCTGGTATTATCATAAGTTTTGCATACTTTTTAAACTGTACATCATCTTATTTTACTTCCACTAACTTAGGATTTACTGACAATTGGAAACTCCATCAGCCTGTAAAGGAGTTGTACTTCAAAATAGGTCACCCCGAAAACAATATGTCTTCCAAGTTTAAAGTGTTTTCCCATCTATTTAATCTGTCTTCTGCTAAGATTATATGTATATTATATAATATTATTGTAAAATTACAGTATATTATAAGCAAATAGGACCCATCCTTCAAGCAAGCTAACTATGTAAATATTTTATACTTGGTCTTAGTAGCTATGTAACCATTTGACTTTCACCCATAGTAGATAACTAGAAGAATCCCATTTTTGCAAATAGTTAATAGTCACTGACATTAAAGAGACTTTATGAATACTTAATAATCTAATAAAATGTTGGGCTCCAGATCTCATTTGGCCTTCAAAAGCTTAACAATTTGTTGTGGCATATTGTAGATTCCACTAGTTGTTGAAGTTTTTCTGAAGGAGTATTGGTCCATACAGACATGTTCCAGGAATCAATTGATAACTAGAACAACATTGTGGTCTTTTAATGGTTTTTTTCTGTCATAGGGTAAACAGCTGTCATTAAGGGATCAACTTGGTCATGGTGTGCCAAAAACGTTCCCCACACTACTATGCCACCTCCACCAACCTGAACTATTGAAACCAGAAATTTCTGTTCTTTTGTGGATTATATAGTGTGTGGTGTGATTTCTACATCAGTCGAATGGAGGTTGAGGACTGCGCATGTGCCACTAATTTTTAACAACATTATGATAGTGAGAGTTTCAGGCACATGTGCAATAATATTGCTGAGATGCTGAGACTCACAGAGATCATGTAAACATTACATGTGCTACATCTAGCACAGGGCATATCCTGAACGCCAGAACTAAGCAATCACTGAGATGTAATTCCAAGGCGATGGGTTGTTTTGCCCACCTTTTTAACCTACCTGCACTCCACTTTTTATATGTCACACCACCAGGTCATCAAGAGACCAGAAAGAGGGTGTTTATGGGAGGAATACCAATACTCCATAGCGGTACCTACTGTCAATCAAGTCAGACCAATGTTGCCTACATTGAGGGACAGCTTGCTGGCCCTCTATCTTGCATTTGCTTTGCATCTTCTCATTTTTTGGCCCCTATAATTAGCCTCTGCAACTGGCATATCACAGAGGGGTAACACGTCGGGATTTTGACTAGGGGTTATTATACCCATTTGGTAATTTATCTTTATTACAATTACATTTTACTATGCTTTTGTTTCATTTGTTGCTTTTTTGGCTACTCCATTTCTTTTCCTTTCAGGGTTAATTGTTAGTGGTGGAACAGGGTCAGCAATCCAAAGGTGGCTGCTGCCCTTGTCAAGGCAATTACTCCGCTTGCTATAATGGATCAGCACAGGTGAGTTTTTGAGAGACAGTAGCAATCTCCACTGGTTACATTGTGTGGTTCTGATCAACATATGAGTGGGGAGATCAGAACGACTAACTGTAAGTCCCTTGCAATTTCCTTATCACTACTTTTGGATATTTTTTCCCTGATTGTTTTTTGTTTATTGGACAGTGACTTTAGATTCTGTATGGTGTCCATATGGGTCACATTGGTTATAATCTGAATATACATAAAGGTATATCTTTTAATAGGAGCTATTTTTTGTGACTAATTGAATTCAGCTTTGAATACATGTTTAACCTTTCTGTGATTTCCCTAGAGCTAAGGCTATTCATTTGCGACACATATCATAATCGGAAATCTAAAGGTGTTCAGTTTGCTTTCCAGATTTGCAGCTTTTTATTTCTATTAAAAGCAACTTCAGGTCACAACACAATCACATTACCTTTCATTAGCAATGAATTACTGCAAATCAGACATTGACACAGTGATCTTTGGCCACACGACATGTAGTCTCCGCCTAAAAGTAAATAGTTTACCATTCAAAAATTTGTTAAATATCTATTTTGTTATATAAAAACAATAAATTTACTTTTCTAACTGTTGCTGCCATTCTAGATGTAGTTACATTTAGTATATAGTATTACACATTCATAATCACTTTATAAACTACATGCTGTTAAAATAATTTTTAAAAAAAAATTTTCAAAAAAAAAACACCCCCCCAAAAACAGCTTTTAAAGCAATGGTTGTCATTTAAATTAATCTTAAATTATTTATTGAAAAATCACCCTTTGCAAAATTTGCAATATCATTGATTTGGCTATGAAAGGTCAAGCACCCTATGTCACTAAGTGCTTAAGCTTTCCTATACGATATTTGACATGAACCAATTAGTTGTTAGACAAGTGTTAAGCAATATCCTTATCTCATTAAATCCAACACAAGAAATCAAGCAAATCCCAATAAGAAGGAATAAGGTTACAAATAAATTGGGGGGTTATACTAATATTCAGGCCTAGATATAAATGTATTACTTCTTCAGGCCATACTTGACTTCTCTGCCCTCTCCTCATTCTTTCTCACTGCTCTGAAACTCATAGATCAAATGAATAGAAACAAATTGCATCTGACGACAATAATTCAAGCATATTACCATACCTTTGGCATACTCCGAAACAGGGCTATAAGGCTTTTTCAAGTAGCTGGATATGCAATTAGTATAAAGTAGATGATGGGGCATTACAGGATGCTAGGCAGTACAAAGAAACTGCACGTTAGACCTCAACTTCAAGAAGACTCGTGTTTTAAAGCTGTTATCAGTTCTAAATATGTTGAGTAACAATAACACAAAGATTCAAGTAAACCTGTCAGGTGGTTTTGGTTACCCAGGATGTGATAGAGGGAGAGAAGATGACCTCTGTGATATATAGGTTTATATGATTTGTTGCAGGATTTCAGAGTAAAGGCAGAGACAATCCTGGCTGAACTCCTTAACAGAGAATAGAATCCCTGCTTACTTTGCCCACATACAGTGATTGACAACATTTACTGTATTACTGTGTGTACAGAGTAGACCTGTCCACACTGGTATGTGGATGGGTTAAGTAGCACTTTCAGTTTCACTTTTACAGATTCTCTCAGCTTTTTACGCAGAATTCCTGCTGTAAATCATATAAACCTACATATCACCAAGCTCAGCTTCTCTTCCTCTATCACATCATGCTCCCAGATAGGGCAAATAACCACTTAACAGGTTCCCTTTAAATGATAGTGTTAACAATGGTTGATGACCTTCATATAATGGGTTCTAAAAGTCTTCATACACCTTGAACTGTTCTTCATTTTTAGACATTAGAGCCACAAACTTAAAAGTATTTTATTGATATTTTATTTGAACAACACAAAGTAGCAAGTATTTTTCAAGTGCAAAAAAATAATACATAAAGGGCGACATGTATGAACGGGCTTTTCGCCCGTTTTTTGGCGTATACTACGCTCCCAGGCCCGAAGCCCGCTGTCGGATGCGGGATTCAGTGTTTGGCGCATTACGCCACTTCAGCTGCAACCCCGCATAAGGGTGGGCATGGGCTGCGGTGTGGCGCGGGTTAGCGTTCCGGGGCGGAACACGGCGCGCTCGAAAACCATCCGAGCATGTACGATGCCGAGTCGGCAAAGCGAGGCGTAGTGCATCGCTCGGCAGCTCCGACAAGGCAGACCTGTTTTTTTTGGTCTAAATCCCTCCGACAGAGCAAAGTGAAGCAAGGATCCTCCCGACACCTGCGAGGTAAAGCAGATCGAAGATCCGCGATAAACAGAAATCTCTTGCGATCCGCTTCCGTGCAGCAGAAAGTATGATTCCTAAAAAATTCACCTTTATAAAGGCGGAAAACAGTGGCAGAAAAGACTGAACCGTAAAAAATAAACAACATTAAAAAAAAACACTTTCCAAAACTCTAGTTCGGCGCAATATCAAAAATTATGATATTGGAAATTGCCGGGAAATACAGTAATTCAAATTCTGAAACCTATTTCATTGTCGGCATAAACCAGCCATCAGAATAGGAGCGACAGTGAACCATTAAAACCTATGGGGAAGATTGGACCAATCAGAATCCACGGCGGATAATTCAGAAATCAGTAAAAAGACAGAAAAGAGCTGAATTGCTTGAGCTAGCGGGGCTTGGCCTAGCTCGCCAATCAGAATAGGAGCAACGAAAGACTCATTCTAGTCTATGGAGAAGTTTAGACCAATCAGAAATCCACGGCGGGAAATTTCAAAATACAGTAAAAAGACAAGAAAAGAGCTGATTGGCATGAGCTAGCGGTGCTTGGCTATCCCAGGCCAATCAGAGCGCGAGCTACTTCTCCCATTAATCCCTTTGGAGAGATGGGCGCTCCATAAATCTCGCGCTCAGCGCCGTGGCGGCATGAAGTATAATCAAAAAATGATTTTATTAAATGTTAAAACATTATCAATAAAGAGCAGAACCCTTCTTTACAAATAAAGCAGTTAAAAAAACCCTCCGAACAGACGCGTTTATCGCCGAGAAATAGCCAGGACGCTACTTAGGAATTGCAATAGAAGAATCGCCGGGAAATGACAGTAATTCAAATTGTTTAAGCTATTCTCAGTGGTCGCATAGAAACCACCAATCAATATGAGCGACAATGTCCCATTATAACCTATGAGGAAATTGACCAATCAGAATAGGAGGCGACAATGTCCATTTATAATCCTATGTAGAAAAATTGACGCAATCATAATTCAAAGGCGGGACAGTTCAAAATATAGTAAAAATGCAGAAACGAGCTGATTGGTTGAAGCGTCGGGGGCTCGTGCCAGCTTTAGCCACTCAGTAGCGCGAGCTACTTCTCATAGATTTCTATGGGGAAAAGAAAATTCGAGCGCCTCTTGTGATTGGCTAAGTTAAAAGAGGCCGCCGTTATTGGATCACTGGGAAGTCGAGCCGACGCTCCTAAGAGGTTTTTCTAAATGTCAATCTGAAATCAAACGTACCTAGGCCGAAATCAAATATAACACTACAGAAGTGGCCCGATGTGTAAATAAAACAATGATAATATGGGGTAACGAAAAAAAAATATAAATCAATAAAACATGTTTATTTCTTTATTTTCGTTGCACCCATAGAACTCTATGAGAAGTAGCTCCGCGCTCTGATTGCTACGCTGGAACGAGCCCCCTCCGCTTCAACCAATCAGCCGTTTCTGCAGTTTTTATTACTGTATTTTTGAACTGTCCGGCGCCTTTGAATATGATTGGTCAATTTTTCTCCATAGGATTATAAGGGGACATTGTCACTCCTATTCTGATTGGTCACAATTCTCTCCATAGGTTATAATGGAACATTGTCGCTCCTATTCTGATTGCTGGTTTATGCCAACCAATAGAATAGCTTTAAAACACTTTGAATTACTGTATTTTCCCGGCGATTCTCTCTATGCAATTCCCTATGTAAGCGCCGGTCCTCGGGCGATAATCGCGTTGTCTGTTTTTAACTGCTTTATTAGTAAAAAGGGGTTCTGCTCCTTTATCATGATAAGTTTACATTAATAAAAATCATTTTTTGATTAATACTTCATGCGCACGCGCTGAGCCGCGAGATATCAAGAGCGCCCCTCTCTCCATAGACTATAATGGGAGAAGTAGCCCTCGGCGCCTCTGATTGGCTGTGATAGCAAGCACCGCCCAAGCTCAGCCACTCAGCTCTTTTCTGTCTTTTTTACTGTATTTTGAACTGTCCCCGCCTTTGACTTTGATTGGTCCAAAATTCTCCAATATGATATAATGGACTTTGTCGCTCCTATCTGATTGGTTAATACTCCTTCATAGGTTAGAAAGGGCCACGGTCGCTCCCTATTCTGATGGTCCAAACTACTCCATAGAAAAATGGGTCTTTGCGCCTCCTATACTGATTCTGGCTCTGCCGACCAATGAAATAGCTTAAAACAATTTGAATTACTGTAATTTCCGACAATTCTCTCTATTGCAATTCCCTATGAGCGCCGGTCTCGGCGATCAACGCGTTGTTCGGGTTTTTTTAAC
The DNA here is from genome assembly GCA_025379985.1 of Phyllomedusa bahiana. Lineage (NCBI taxonomy): Eukaryota > Metazoa > Chordata > Amphibia > Anura > Hylidae > Phyllomedusa > Phyllomedusa bahiana. The sequence goes on from JAODAL010015049.1 coordinate 69,838, forward strand.
TGCTTTTTTATTTTTTTTTTTTTAAAATAAAAAAAAAAATAAATAATTTTTTTTCTTTTTTTGTTTTTTTTGGTTTTTTTTTTTTTTTATTTTTTGTTTTTTTTTTTTTTTTTTTTTGTTTTTTTTTTTTTTTTTTTTTTTTTTTTTTTTTGGGTTGTTTTTTTTTTTTTTTTTCATTTTTTGGTTTTTTTTTTTTTTTTTTTTTGTTTTTTTGTTTTTTTTTTTTTTTTTTTTTTTTTTTTTTTTTTTTTTTTTTGTTTTTTTTTTTTTTTTTTTTTTTTTTGTTTTTTTTTTTTTTTTTTTGTTTTTTTTTTTTTTTCTTTTTTTTTTTTTTTTGTTTTTTTATTTTTTTTAAAAAATTTTTTTTTTCTTTTTTTTTTTTTTTTTGTTTTTTTTTTTTTTTTTTTTTTTTTTTTTTTTTTTTTTTTTTTTTTTTTTTTTTTTTTTTTTTTTTTTTTTTTTTTTTTTTTTTTTTTTTTTTTTTTTTTTTTGTTTTTTTTTTTTTTTTTTTTTTTTTTTTTTTTTTTTTTTTTTTTTTTTTTTTTTTTTTTTTTTTTTTTTTTGTTTTTTTTTTTAAATAAAAAAATTATAAATTGTAAAGAAAGAAGGGTTCAGCTCTTTATCTGATAATGTTTTTAACATTTAATAAAAATAAATTTTTTGATTAATACTTTCATGCCGCACGGCGCTGAGCGCCGAGATTTTCAGAGCGCCATCTCTCCATAGACCTTAATGGGAGAAGTAGCTTCGCGCTCGAATGCGGATACGCCAAGCACCTGCAAGCTCAAGCAATCAGCCTTTTCTGTCTTTTTTAACGTATTTTGAACTGTCCCGCCTTTGTTTTGATTGGTCCAAATTCTCCAAAGGATATAATGGGACTTTGTCGCTCCTAATCTGAATGGATTAATAATCTTCATAGGTTAGAATGGGCCACTGTCGCTCCTATTCTGATTGTCCCAACTTCTCAAAGGATATAATGTCTTTGTCGCTCCTATTCTGATTGGCTGCTTCCTGCCGACCAATGAATAATAGCTAAACAATTTGAATTAACTGTATATCCGACAATTCTCTCTAATTAAGTTGCAATTCCCTATGTAGCGCCGGTCTTGCCGAAAACGCGTTGTTCGGGTTTTTTAACCTGCTTTATTTGTAAAGAAGAGTTCGGCTCTTATCTGATAATGTTTTACATTTAATAAATATAATTTTTTGATTAATACTTCATGCCGCACAGCGCTGAGTGCCGAATTCAGTGCGCCCAATCCTCCCATCAGACTATAATGGAGAAGTAGGCTCGCGCTCTGATTGGCTGGGATAGCAAACCCCCCGCTAGCTCAGCCAATCAGCTCTTTTCTGTCTTTTTAACTGTACTTTTTGAATACCCGCCGTGGGATTCTGTATTTGGGTCAAAACTTTCCAAGACTAGAATGAGTCTTATGTTGTCCTATTCTGATTGGGTCAATAATCCACCCATCGCTAGAATGGACTCTGTCGCTCCTATTCTGATGGCCTAGCTAGCCAAGTCCCCGGCTAACCTAACCAAACAGCTCTTTTCAGCATTTTTACTTGTAATTTTTGAACTATCCCCCTGGATTCTGATTGTCTTAACTTCCCTCCATAGGTTTAAATGAGTTCACTGTCCCTCCTATTCTGACTGCCGGTATTATGCCGACCAATCAGAATAGCTTCTGATTTTGAATACTGTATATCCCGCAATTTTCCAATATCCTAATTCTTGCATTATAATATTGGAAAGTGAGTTTGTTTTTATGTATTTTTGTATTTTTTAGGTTCACTCTTTTCCTTAGAATGTTGACGCCTTTATAAAGGCGATTTTTGATTTCATTCTCTGCCCCCCGGGAAAAGTGGAATGATTTTTTTCGCTTGTTCCCTAGGCTGTCCCGCCCCCAGCACGTTTTTTCGGCCCCCCCCCCCGCCCCGGCGCCTAAGTCCCCCCAATAAAAAACCCATGTCCCCCGCACTGAAACCCCATACACCCGGGGAGGCGAAAGGGGAAATTTTTCCCGCATGTTTTTGAGTGCGCTACCTCCGGCGGCCCAATCCTAAAAGGCACAAACGCCGCACTGGCCTCAGTCCCCCGCCCTGCGCCCAAACACGGCCAGGCCGGGTGGGGGGACTTTTTCCCCCCATGTATGGGGTGCACTACCTCCCGGCTCCGAATCCTAGGGACAGGCGCCGGGACTTTCGCCTCGGGAAAACCCCCACTGCCCCCTAACATACAGGCGAGGTGCGGCGGACTTTACATTGTATGTATAAACGCGCCCCGGCTCCACAAAAAAATCGGGGCCGATTCCCAACCCGGGAAAAAAAGGGGGAAAAGGGCGCCCCGACCCCGGGGGGTTTTTCATTGGCCCAATATGGGTTTCCCCACCCCCCTTTGCACTTTTAGGGCCTTTAATCTTCGCCCCCTTCTTCTTTGCACCCAAAAACCCAAGCTCAGTCAGATTGGGGTTGGGAAATGGTTTGGAACACAATTTTTAAATTTATGCCAAAAAATTCTCAATGAAATTTAAAGGGCTGGACCCGTGAAATGTCCATTTAAAAACGACTTTCTTTTATGAAAAACTCTTCCATTGGGATCTTTGGGTGTATTGTGGGTTTTTTTTCCTGCTGGAAGGGTTTGGGCATACACCCAAGTCTTTAAATCTCCTGCAGGGCCCCTTAAAATTTTTCAAGGATTTCCTGTACTTAGCTCCATCCATTACCCCTCAAAACTACCAGCTTTGTAGTCCCCCCTTTAAGCAAAAATATTTCCCACGGGATGATGCCGCCCCCCCCCACATTTTTCATGGGGAGGATTGGGGTTGGTTCAGGGTGAGGTTTTCCCGTGTTGGTTTTTTTCCAAAACATTGGGATTTTTTGGGATTTTGGTCTCGCTATCAGGCACTTTCCCTTTTGCATGTTGCTGAGCCCCCTTTCATAGGTTTTTTTTTCAAAAAACAAACGGATTTAGGGTTTCTTTCCAAAAAAAAAATAGCTTTTCCCCCTTGCCCCCTTCCATTTAAAGGGAAGATTTGTGGGGGAACCACGACTAATAATTGGCCCCTTTGTTGGGGTTTCTTGTTTTTTGATTCCCTTTTCTAAAGGCCCCCCACTTACGGGGAAATTTGGGGGTTTTAAAAAGTTTCTCCATGAGATTTTTCAAGCTTGGCTATTTTTTAAAAAAAACAAACCCCGAATTTACTTTTCCATAAATATATCCATTTAAAAAATTTCCAAGGGGGTTTTTTTTTCACTAATTTCTTTAAAAAACCCTCTGAGCCCTTCACAATACAGCTGTAGTTTTTTACTGAGAATAAAAAACCCCCCAGATGTCATTATTTACTTTAAATTTGATGACTTCTAAAAGCAAGGGGGCAAAATTGTTACAAAAAAATCCATTTTGCCCAAAAGGGGGAAACCCCTGTTTTATCATGTTTTTGATGCTTTGCAATCCACCTTTTATACTTCTTTTAAAATGACTGAATAAAAGTCAAGTTTTACTTATACTTACCTGGTGGCCTCAAAGCCTCCTGCAGACGCTGGATTCTTTTTTGTTGCTGAACCAAAAAAAACCCAAACGTTCGCCAGGAAATTAAATTTTTGGGGGGACGAGCCCCCGGGAAAAAATTTTTTCCGGGGCCCCAAAAACTACGGGGTCCAGGCCCGGTCGTGGGGTGACACTCCTTAAATGCTGGCGGGGCCCGCCCATCTCTGGGGTTTTCCCCGGCCGTCTACAGGGGGGGCCCCCCCCAGTCAGGGGTCGGGGGGGGGGCAGGGGTGGATCGTTTTTCCCCTCCTGTCTTCTCCCCTGTATGTACAGGGGCTTGGTTTAAACGCTGTACAAAACACCTGATCGTCGCAGGGGGGGCCCCATCGCTTTATCACCCCCCCCCCGACGTTGGGGGGCCCCTAAGGGGCCCCAAACCTCTGCCGGCCAGGAGGTCACGGGCCCGCGGGGGGCGGGTAAGTGGCGTGAAAGACATCACCGGGAATTTCACCGGGTTTTCCCAAACTGCACGGCCCGGGGGCCGGGGCCGTGCTGAGGTGAGTAGGTTTTTTTATTTTATTTGTATTTAGGTGTATGGGGTGTGCAGGGCATATTACTGGCTACAGGGGGGGCATATCACTGGCTACAGGGGGGCATATCACTGGCTACAGAGGGGCATATCACTGGTTACAGGGGGCATATGTGGCTAAGGGGGCATATTACTGGCTACAGGGGGGCATTTCACTGGCTACAGGGGGCATATCACTGGCTACAGGGCATATGTTGCTACAGAGGGGCATATCACTGGCTACAGGGGGCATATCACTGGCTACAGGGGGGCATATCACTAGATACAGAGGGCATATCACTGGCTACAGGGGGCATATGTGGCTAAGGGGACATATCACTGGCTACAGGGGGGCATATCACTGGCTACAGAGGGGCATATGTGGCTAAGGGGGCATATCAATGGCTACAGGGGGGCATATCACTGGCTACAGGGGGCATATCACTGGCTACAGGGGGCATATCACTGGCTACAGGGGGGCATATCACTAGCTACAGGGGGCATATCACTGGCTACAGGGGGGGCATATCACTGGCTACAGAGGGGCATATCACTGGCTACAGGGGGCATATCACTGGCTACAGAGGGGCATATCACTGGCTACAGAGGGGCATATCACTGGCTACAGGGGGCATATCACTGGCTACAGAGGGGCATATCACTGGCTATAGAGGGGCATATCACTGGCTACAGGGGGGCATATCACTGGCTACAGGGGGCATATTATGTGGCTCTGGGGCCATATTACTGGCTAAGGGGGGCAGTAACCTGGCTACAGGGGGCTAATAACCTGACTACAAGGAGCATATTACTGGCTACAGGGGGCATATTACTGCCTAAAAGGGGCAGTAACCTAGCTACAGAGGGCAGTAACCTGGCTAGATGGGGCAGCAACCTGGCTAGAGGGGGCAACTACTTGGCTAAAGGGGGCTACAACATGGCTACAGTGGGCTACTACCTGGCTATAGGGGGCAAATATTTACCTACAAGGGGGTAATTATTACCATTTGGGGCACTATAGATGGGGATTTTGTATAGAGAGAGGAAATTGTAGAGAAATGATGATAAAATGAGGAGTCTAAGATGTTTGTTTTGAAAATTTTTCAGAGTTGTGGATGTTAGAAGTCATTATGGCGTCTGGGACAGATGGAAAAGAAGAGGAAGAGAACAACTCTTCAGAGACGTCTCCTGTAAGTCACTAAATGTAACTTCAGTGTAATCACTTATATGTCTCCTGAACCTACATACAAAGGTTTTTCTCTGTAAAAAGACATCCGCAGTTCACAATGAAATGCAAAAAATTCCATGTGAACCCAGCCCTACTCAGAAAAACTTAAGGGCCTGAGCCCCAGATGTTTTGGGACCCTAGCAACACCCCTGGTTGGAGTTCCTACTTGTCTCTGTGCACTGCTGCTTAATTGATTGTTAAACTAAAGCAGCTGCTCATCCCTAGGTACAGTGAGCTGACCACACATGTAGATGAAACTGAAAATATAGACACGCAACACTTTTCAGTTTTTTAACCCCTATGCAGCAATCCTGCTACATAGAAGGCTGGTGTCCTGCTGCTAATTGCAACTGACATTCCCGGTAACAGCTCTGTTCCCTGCTGTTTAACCCTGCTGCGGCATCTAAATGAATAAGAAATGATGCCGCTCACCACTTCTCACATCAATCAGCACCCCTATGGCAAGATCGCCGGGTGCTGATTGTTTATGCCTTATGAAGCCTAAGGGTATGTTCACACTGAATAATTTCGGCGTGCATTTTGCCACATATTTGCGCTCTAATATGGGTGAGATGTGAGCCGCAATGACGGGAATCCAAAGTAATCATAGAGAACTATGGCTCACGCTTCTCCTCCCCACCCTAAAAGATGTTTTTTTGTCACGCGGGGAAGAAAGTGACATTCAATTACTTGCGCAATATCCGTGAGTAACAAATTTTCAATGGGCCGGCAACCCCGCCGGCCCCCCCAATGCCGCAGGAGTACGCATGTATTAGCGCAAGCTCCCAAAAGACATGATGTACTGTGGCGCGTGCTGTACACGCCGCAGCACATCATGTGAACATACCCTTATAAAGGCTTCTAGTGCCACCCTGTATGCGAATCTAATACTTCCTTCCACAGGCAGAAAGTGCTAGAACTTCCATATTTAAACACCTTTGTTTATACAATGCCGAAGGGTGTACTAACGATCAGCCCCAGTGGTCAAACCCGGGGGGCCCTAAATCAAAATAAAAAAAAAATAAAATGTTAAAAAGTATAAAAAATGTTAATAAAAGTTCAAATCACCCCCCCTTTTGCCATTATGAAAAATAAAAATAAATAATAAAACTTAAACGTAATAGGTATCATCACGTCTGTAAAAGTCAGATAATTAAAATATAACATCATTGATCCCGTATGCTGAACACCGAAGAAGATAAAAAAAAAATTTTTTCTTTTTTTTTTTTCATTTCCGTTTCCAAAAAGTTGGAATAAAAGTGTTCAGTCAAATCTATCCCAAAATTGTACCAATAAAAACTTCACTATAACGTATCAGTTGCATGTAATAAACCACATGTGTAAGTACTTACCTTTATACTCAATTAAATGGTCTATTCATATGGAAACCATAAAGTTAGCGACTGCATCTCATATAAAGTATGGACAATGTGTATCCTGCAAATAGGGAACATGGGACCTTATTCCTGGAACTAATTGGCGTATCCACAATCCAACTCCCAAATACTTATACCTTTATGAAATAGCCTACAAATCTAATAGAACTGTTGATGGTGGTGAAGATGCTTTAAAAACAGTGTTTTTTTTCTTGTTATAACGGTAGGTATAGTAAGCAAAACAGCACACGTTCCCATCGGGGAAGAATCTATAGAAATGCTAGTATTACACTTCTTGGGTCAGTTATTAGCAAGAAAGGATTTTTTCTGTCGAAAAGCAATTGAAACGGGCATGTATTGCCAAAAATGAAAGATTTGAAATACTATGATAATCTATAAAATATAATCATAATTAGAAGGGGGGAATTTCCCAAAAAATTTGATTCGGTCACTTCGCCGAATTTCCGTCAAAATTAGTTTCGTTCCGAATTACTTCGGCACAAATCGCGTTAAAAAGCAGCTATTTCCAGGCAGCACAGAGCCAGCATGTGCTGTAGAACGTTGTCCATGCTTAAATATCAGAGGATCTTTGGTTAGGTCTTCATACAATGTTGTGTTTTAGTATGACACGCGATGAACTGCCGCCGCTCTAGCATCGCTTTCACTATAAAATTCCCTGGGCTCTTAAGAGGGCAAAAACAGACCAAAAAAAACTCAAGTGGGAATGTAGCCTGATTAAAGGTCATTGCCAGCAAAAGCAGGAAAAAAACAAGCACTGAGCGCTCAGTGGCAACATTAATGACAAGTGTGGAGGTGACGGCGGCAGCCACAGCAGCATTAGAGGTCAGTCAGTGAGGCACAATTACATTCTTGAGTGGCAAAACACGAGGAAGCCACAGATGGCACTATGACTTGAGCGGCGGAGGTCCACGGCGGCAGCAGTAAGAGTCATCAGTGGGCACAATGAATGCTGGAGGTGGCAAAACAGGATTAGGCCACAGAGTGTGCACTATGATACAGTGTGGAGGTCACGAAAGCACAGCAGATATCAGGCCGTGGCACAATGACATTCTGAGGCGGCAAAACAGTATCGGCCACAGAGTGGCACAATGATAAGTGTGGAGGTCACGACAGCACAGCATGAGATCAGGCAGTGGGCACAATACATTCTGGAAGCCGGCAAAAACAGTATTAGGCCAACAGAGTGGCAACAATCACACAGTGTGGAGTCACGTCGGCAGCAGTAAGATAAATCAGGCAGTGCACAATGACATTCTTGAGGCGGCTAAACAGTATTAAGCACAGAGTGGCCACAATCACACAGTGTGGGGGTCACGGCGGCAGCAGTATGAGATCATGCAGTGGGCACAATGACATTCTGGAGGTGGCAAACAGTATTAGCAACAGCGTGGCACAATCACACAGTCGTGGAGGTTCACGGCGCACAGTATGAGGTCCGGCAGTGGAACAATTGACATTCTGAGGCGCAAAACAGTATTAAGGCCACAGAGTGGCACAACGATACATAGTGTGGAGTCACGACAGCAGCAGCAAGAGATCGGGAAAAGTGGCACAATTGACATCTGGAGACGGCAAAACCAGTATTAGCCACAGAGTGGCACAATGATACAGTGGTGGAGGTCACGAAATCAGCAGCATGAGATCAGGCATGGCCAATGACATACTGGAGGCTGCAAAACAGTAATTAGGCCACAGAAGTGGGCACAATTGATACATGTGTGAAGTCACGACAGCCAGCAGCATGAAGATCGAGGCAGTGGGCACAATTGACATTCTGAGCGCAAAACCACAGTAATTCAGGCCACAGAGTGGCACAATCACACAGTGTGAGAGGTCCCCACGGCGGCAGGCATATGAGATCAGGCAGTGGCACAAATGACATTCAGGAGGCGGCGAAACAGTATTAGGCCACAGAGTGGCACAATCACACAGTTGGTGGAGCACGGCGGCAGCAGTAAGAGATCAAGCAGTGGCACAATGACATTCTGGAGGCGGCAAAACAGTATTAGGCCACAGAGTGGCACAATGATACATGGTGGGAGGTCACGACAGTCAGCAGTCATGAATCAGGCAGTGCACAATGACATTCTGGAGGCGGCAAAACAGTATTATGCCACAGAAGTGGCACGATCACACAGTGGGTGGAGGTCACACAGCAGCACATGAGATCAGGCAGTGCACAATGACATACTGGAGGCGGCAAAACAGTATAGGCCACATAGTGGCACAATCACACAGTTGTGGGAGGTCAACGGAGGCAGCAGTAAGATATCAGGCAGTGTCACAATGACAGATCTGGAGGCGGCTAAAACAGTATTAGGCCACAGAGTGACACAATGATACAATGTGGAGGTCACGACCAGCAGCAGCATGAGATAGGGCAGTGCACAATGACATTCTGAGGCGGCAAAACAAGTATTAGCCACAGAGTGGCACAATCACACAGAGTGAGGCACGACAGCAGCAGCATGAGATCAGCAGTGGCACAATGACATTCTGGAGTGGCAAAACAGGAGGGAAGTCACAAGAGTGGCACAATGACTGAGAGCGGAGGTCACGCGCAGCAGCAAGAGGTAAGGCAGTGGCACAATGACACAGTGTGGAGAACAAGGCAGGCAGCCACAGCCCCACTCACCTCTCCCCTCCCAACCCAGCAGCATGAGTCAGACATTTGGCACAATGAGACACAGTGTGGTGTCACGACAACAGCAACAGCAGCCCAGCATGAAGTCATAGAGTGGCACCATGACAGAAGTTGAGTGGGTGGCAATACCAGTCCCTGGAAAAGATGGTGAAGGCAGAAATGGAGAAACTGTCAGCAGATGTGTGGCTAAAGGCGGGAGGCGGCATCAGTAATAGTGGCTGATGCAGGTCGTTTTGAACCCAGACTGACGCTAAGGCATTGGAGTGTGGAAATCCTGGCCGTCCACGCCTGATTCATCTTGACAAAGGTCAGTCGTTCCACAATTCCCGTGGACAAGCGGGGTTCCTCCGTGGGGTAACGATGGCCCCCGCCGCACTGAACACCCCCCTCTGAATGCCACACTACTGCCGGGCAGGACATGCTTCTCCACTGCAAACTCGGCAAGTAGCATCAACACATTCCAGTTTGGCTTCCCCGTAGTCAGCGGATCTTCTAACTGAGGTGGCAGAGTGGCTGTCCAAGTAGGCCACAACCTTTTGGTTTCAGGACTGCCTCAGTCCTTCTGCTGCTGCAGCTGGCACTGCCCTCCTCACTAGGCGGGTGAAGGAAGCTGCTCAACAGTGACTCAGACTAGGTTACTACTGATGGATCTGGTTCTGCTCCTACCCCCCCCCCCCTGCCCCCAGCAGCAGCGGCAGCAGTACGTGAGCGCTGAGGAACCCCCGGTCCAGACCTTCAGAGGAGGGACGATGCCGCACATAGGCAGCAGCAACTGATTACGGAGATTTCCCTATAGTATTTGATTGTGTCTTTCCCCTCAATAGCTGGGAAAAAAGGCTCCCATTTTGGACCGTAGCGAGGGTCCCAATAGGTGGAGAGCCAGAGTCAGCCCTCGCCATGATGCCTGACCATTCGGCTGTCACAAGCCAGGCCAATAAGCATCTGCAGACCATCTGCACAAGTGACTCCGAGGGGCTCCCCTGCCTCCATTACACTGTATACTGCCACGGAGCTTGGGGTCATCTGCCTCGTCTCTCATCTCCATCCACCACCCTCCAGCTGCTCCTGCTCCACCTCTCTTGTCACCTTGGTAAAAATCCACTCATTCACCAGACAATGCTTCTGCTCCAATGACCCTCCCCTCCTCCTCCATTTCAGTCCCCAACCGACTCATGTGCCCACGGATGTAGTCGCCACGTCTCAGTCCCCTGCCCAGACAGATTTTTCAGCATCTGTTCTCAGACATGAAGCAGTGGAAAGATGTTAATCATCCCGTAGTCCTGGCGACTGACAAATAACGTTGCCTCCTCGAATGGCCTCAACAAACGGCAGGTGTCACGCATGAGCTGCCACTGCTGACATCAAAGTTACACAGGGGAGTACTTCTGTCTGCCTGGATCACAAAAAATCGTTAATGGCCTTTCTCTGTTTCATACAGTCGGTCCAACATTGTGCAGCTGGATTCCAGCGGGTGGAAACCCTCGCATATCAGAGTGTGATTGGGGATGCCGTTCTGCCGCTGCAACTCGTGGAGGGTGTTCCCCCCCCCTGGCTTTGTACGAATGGATAAAGTGCATGCACAAGTGTCCTGGCCATTTTCAGATTGTTTCTGAAGTATCGGTGGAGACTTCAGAACCTTTCCACACCATATTATTAACACGTGCGCCATGCAGGGCTCATGGACCAATCCCTCCTCGGTGGCAGCGCGGACACCAAGTTCCTCCCATTGTTACGTCACCATGGTTCCGATTTGCAATTGGCGCTGAGAAAGCCACACATCGATTTCTTGCTGCATACGAGGAAGCAGTTCCTCCCCTGTTGTGACTTCGTCTCGCCGAGGCAAGCCAGTGTAGAACTGCGTGACACCGCAGTGCCCTAACATGAGGTATGATTGAGCAGTACTTGTGGAGGCCATGAGATGGTGGTGATGGTGGAGGAGGAGGAGGCGGACATTGGCGCCAGGTTCAGCAGATTGACAACGGGAGGAGAAGGCGGCGTCCTTCCTGTCCAAGTTGTTGGTGTGCCTGGGCTGGAAGCACATTCACCCAGTGGGCCGTAAAGGACGATGTACTGGCCCCTGACCTGAGTTACAGCTCCAGACGTCCGCACTGCGTGCACCTAGGAACAACCGATAAGCTCAAAGGACAGACCCACCTTCTGTTCACATATTTATGAACGTGCTGTACTGCCTTTTTGGAAAAGAAAATTACGGCTTGGAACTCCTCCATCTCGGCTCGGCACAAGCCATTAGTTCTCTGAATTGGCAGAGTCCACACATTTGTTGAAAGGGAGGGACTGCAGTACCAACAACTTGACAGGAGCACGGTCAGCTGCTGCACCTTAGGAGGTTGGACGCAAATGTTGTCTCTTTGCAATCGCCACGCTGACGACTGCTGGCACCAGAGTAGTGAGGAGCAGGAGGCATCTGGACGGAGATGATGTCAAAGAGAAACAGCTCCTTCTGCAGAGGTGGTTGGAGTCTGACTGGCTGCATGGCATGCATGCCACTGGGCGCTGCTGTCTGCTGCTGTTGCCCTGGATGCAAGATGGACCACCACATCTGAAGCCCTCGTTTCTCCCAGGCCACCTATGGTGACGCTGCATGTGTTGACGCAGGGCCGTGGTGCCAACGTTAGTCCCTGGCCACGCTTCACTTCTGCCGCACAGAATCAACATTACCCATATTCGGCTCCTCCGGTGTCTTAGCAAAGAACTGCCACACCGCCGAGTATCGGATTTTACCAGCAACGCTCCGCACTGAAGTGACTACTGCTCCGCTGCCTCCTTGAGCCCCTGTGCATTGCTAACTTTCTTGGACCTGCGAAGCGGGTATTTTACCCCCGTGGCCGCTGGCTCCCGACCTCACACTGCTACAACCATCTTACTCACGGCCACACGACCAACTTGCTGGCTGCGCTGCTGCTGACGCGCAATCGACGCCCTCTTCTTCCTGACGATTATGAAGCCCTTGCCTCACCCGTCTCCAAGTGCGGTCGGCTACATCATCATCTATTTGTTTTCATCAGTCACTGCTGTTCCTCATCACCGGTCTTGGTATGCCGAGCTGACCTCTCACAACATGACCTCCCATGCCCCACTCTCCACATCTATACTTTGCCGCCTACTGCAAGAAGCAGCGATATTGGCCCCATTCTTCGCTGCCAAGTAGCTGCAGACTGCCCTCCTCAAATTGTTACATCCTCGCTATAATGGCGCTGAGCCCAGACCACATAGTAGAATCTCAGGCTGAGGAACCGATGGGACAGAAGGCGGCTGAGGACAGGTGAAGGGCCGCTGACCCACTCCCGGGCCATGCCAACTAATGGTTTGTGACTGAGGTTCCCACCGACTCTTTGGTCTGGGTTTGTCAGATGTTTATCTGGGAGAAGAGATGACCTAGTCAACCAATCAAGAACCCTTGTTATCTAGAACAACACAAGGCCGCTAGATGACAGCGTGCAGTTGTGGCCTCACAGAGTAGACCCCTGCTGCGACGTCCCCTAGCTGTGCTGCGACTGGCCTGTTCCAGGAATGTTTGTGCCACAGCCCAATCGCAGGTGCAGAGCCAGCCACCTCTCTGTCTGACATACTGTTTGATCTAAAAGAGAGACACTGTTTGATGATGATATCTGTATAAATGATAAATATACACCCTGTTTTTGACTCCAAAATGAACCCAGTAAAAGCTTGGGTAACCCGTTGGATATAAATTAGCGCTCACAAATGGCCAGGAAAAATTTACTTTGTATGTGTTCGTTTAAAAACACTGTGTGTTTTAAAACAAAAAAAATGTAAAGCACCAACAGCTTAAATAACCTATCGGACATGATATTAGGCTCAGGAAAAATGTATATATTTTGGCGTGAAAAAGACGGTTTGATTTTTGTCCAGCAACACCAAAAAACAAACGCTTAATTAACCCCTGGATGTAAATTGCGCCAAAGAATTGAGCCGCACAAACTAGTAGCTTTGTAGCGTGTTAACAATTGCGTGTTTTCTACGCCACACACAAAGAGATACAGTTGTATTATAACCTTTGCTTGTGAATTAGGCTACAGGGAAAAATTTAATATATTTTGGCATTGAAAAAGACGTTTATTTTTGGGTCAGCACACACCAAACAACGCTTATGTAAAGCGCAATAGACTGAGCAGCCAAAAATGAAGTTGGTTAATTGTATTGTAAAAACGCTGTTTCTTTAAATGAATACAACAGGAACTGGCTGATCCCACTTGGATATTGAATGTATATGCCAGCTGCAGTGGACTCGACACAGGATTTAGATCCAATACCCCAAAAAATTAAAATAGAGAAATTTAAGAGAACAGTCTCTGAGACAAGCCTGAGACCCCCACAAAAATCGCTGTATAAAAAATCAATTTCTCCAGTACAGAGCTATCACCACCTGGCAGACTTCCCTATGGCACAGTGAGAGGAGTGTGAGCTCCCGGCACGCGCCCTGGGAAACTTATATAGTGCGGTGACACACCATGATCCCACCGGTCTCTGAATTCTTCACCTCTGCACATAGTACATGCAGCTATGCATTTCTTCCTCCCAATGCTTTTGCCCCAGTAGCGCCATGAGCTCGCAGCCATTTTATCAATCAAAAGCACACTTCGTTCACGCCGAAGTACCCCAAGTTCGACTTCGTTCCTTGAACCCGAATTTTCCTGTAAATTCTAAACAATTCCACTTCGTTAGAATCGATCGCCATCCTCTAAATTACAACAATCTTTATCAGAACGTGAAATTTTTTGGATTTTTAACTTAACACTGTAGTTCCGACGGATGAATGAAAGGCCAGGAGGTAATTAATTGATTTTTATGTTGATATTGCATTTATCTGGTGTTTATGTTTGATATTGCATTGTTTTATATTACATTATTTGTTTATTTATAAAATTGTGTTATCCCTGCAGATATGATTCGGGTATGAAGATATTTATTTATTATATATGCTCTTAAAGTGTTTTGTAATTATAGAGTGACAAAGTATCTTATTCTATTTTTTGTATTTTATTTAAATTGTGTTTGTTATTCTGTCGGATAGTTCTATTTAAAGCTACATATTCTATTTCCTGGCTGCTGTATTGTATCTTAAGGTTGTGTATTACATCTCGTGTCAGTCTCGTTTTGAGAACATGGGCTTTTTAAACGTACTGCATTCTTATCCTTGTATTATGAGCTGAGGAAGCAGACTGGGTCTGCGAAATGCGTTGTCTGTTAGTTTATATTAATAAAAGACACCTATATAGAGGTTCACATACCTAGTGTCTTTATTATCATAGTCTTTTGCTACGAGCGCTATTACCTTTATTATTCTACAAACATAACTTTTATTTTGGGATACATATGACTTTTTGAGTAAATTTTATTCCAATTTATTGGAGACATGAACTGTTTTCTTCTATGGTGTTCAGCTTCAGTGTTGGAATAAATGCTACATTTTAATAGGTCTGACTTTTATAGATGTGATAATACCAATTTTATGGAACTTTGAATTTTTTTAAATTTCTTTATTTGTAAAAGGGCAAAAGTGGGGTGGTTTTGAACTTTTAGGGTGACATGTATGATCGGGAGTTGTGCCTGTTTTCTGGCGAAAACGGTGCCTCCCCGATCCGAATCCCCTGTCGGACGCAGGGATGCGATGTTAGGCGCAGCCTTCACCACTTTCGACTGTGCCTAACATGAAGGGGCGTGTAATGGGCGCGGTGTGGGCGTTCTGGGGCGGGACGCGGCTCATTCGAAAACTCAGAGGCATGAATGAAAATGGGTCGGAAAAGTGCGGCGCATTGCAGCGCTCGCCAGCTCCGACAGGCCGCCTTAGTTGAAATTGGTCTAAACGAGCCGGAGGAGGCAAAGTGAAGCGAGAACGTAACATGAGAGGAAACATATAGAAGATCGCAAAAGAAATCCATCTCGGCTCTCAGCTCTGTGAGGCATGGAGTATGATTCCAAAAAAATCGTTTTTATTAGATGTAAAACATTATCATAAAAAGAGCTCAAACTGTTGCCAAATGAAATATTGTTTATTACAAACTGTTGTGGACACTCTGCCATTGCTTTTGACCCTTTTTTGGGTGGAT
>JAODAL010015050.1:0-85240 GCA_025379985.1 Phyllomedusa bahiana
GAATTTTTTTTTGAACCAACATTTTACTGTTCGTTCCAGTAAAGTTCTAGTTCGACACGCCATTTTCAGCGTTTTCTGCACTTTTGGCGGCCATCCAATCACCTTTCTACACTTTCAGCGGCCATCCAATCAGTGCAGGGCACGGGAAAAAGTTCAAAAAGATCATTGCTGAGGTGTAGGACTCTCATTGGCTGCTAAAATCACATGACCATGTTATATATATTTCACTGTATTGCCTTGTGAACGCCATTTTGAGCTCACTCTCTGTACTGTACAGACTGCTCTTAGATTGCATTTTCCTGTCCATAGACATCAATAGTTAGGGAGTTTGGTATTGCTGGCTGCATCTTTCCCACACCCAGAAGCTGTTATTTGGCGACATTTGCAGGCTTGCATAACGCCTAACTCTCATATACATGGATATATATTATAGAGAGTGCTTGAATTTGCTAAATCATACTCAGTCCCCAAATGTTCAGTTTCTGCAGTTTTGGGGGTTCAGTAACTGTATAACACACCGTCTCCAAATCTCCTATGTGTCAAAGGGGCTTTTGGACCCCCTCAGGATGCAAGGCCCCGTAGCAGCTGCTACTGCTGCACATCTTATAGCTACACCCCTGCTTGCATGCTGTCCTCATCTTTTCAGTTAGCCATTGAAAGGAATGAAGTATTTTAGCCTCTCAATTTTTTTCTGTCCCTCTTAGGCGAGGTTCACAAGGCTTATTGACGCCGTAATTGCGGAATGGATTTCGCCCGCAATTACGGCGTGTGTACAGGGCAGGGGCGGCAGCTCGCTGGCCCCATAGACAGTCATTATCAATGGCACGTATCCCGCTGGGATAATGTGCATGTCACTTTCTCCCCACTCGGCGTATTCGCCGAGCGGGGAGGGGAGACGGAATCCATAGTTCTCTATGAGAACTGTGGATTACCGGAATGCCTGGCACGGATTTCTGCCGTACTGCAGCGCAATACGGCTGAAATCCGTGTCAGAAATAAGCCGTGTGAACGAGGCCTTAGGGTATGTTCACACGGCTTATTGTGGCGTGCATTTCACCGTGCATTTCGCTGCAATTATGGTAATCCAAAGCTCTCTATTACGCGTTGTCCCCCGTACAATACGCTAACAATGCATGTGTATCGGCCCGGCAGACAGCCGGCGCCCTCCCCACGCTTTGGAATTATGCACTGAGCAGCGCGTAGTTCCAAAACACACGGCATATTGTGGTGTGTACTATACGCGCTGCAATAAGCTGTATGAACATAGCCTTGGAGCAAATATTTTTCACTAAGTTGTTCCAGGTATCCAGTTTACTGTTATGGATGGTAATTACAGCTTCTCCTCACCTGGGCAGATTTTAATGGGGTTTGAATTGAACTTCGAACCGAACTCACAAAAGTTCGAGCTTCTAATCAAACTGGAACTTTTTACTGTTCACTCCACACTATCCATCAGGGTACTGTTAAGAAAGGTACCACGACGTTCACCACAACATAGCCGCCGCGGCCCCATAGAGGTTACTAGAGCAGACGTAGTCCACGCAGGACTTTGCTCTATTTCCCAGCGGCATACGTTTCACCTGTGGGACACAATAGTGTGGTAGACTACGCCTTTGCGTCTCTCTGTTTTCCCGAAAATAAGACAGTGCCCTATATTAATTGTTGCTCCTAAAGACGAAATAAGACTTATTTTTAGGGGATTTTTTTTTTCTATGAACAATAATTCACATTTATTGTTGAACAAAACATCAACATGTATTAATATACCGTAATGAATTGCATCAAAAAAAATGCACTAGGTCTTAGTTTTGGGCAGGGCCGTTCCTAGGGGCGGGCAGACGTGCGGTCGCCCGGGGCGCCGAGGCTCTGCTCACCCGCGGGGGGCGCCGCGACCGCCCTGCCGCCCGGAGGAGTGCCCCTGACTCTGCGCGACTGTTTTATAACAGTCGCGCAGAGCCAGCAGCTGCAGGGAGGAGTGGGACGGATCGTTTCCGTCCTGACTCCTCCCCTGTATCAGCGTCACAGGGGGCACACAGCTCTCACCGCGCCCCCTGTGACGCTGGATCTCCTCGGCGCTCAGCTCTGCCGCCGAGGAGATCTCTGGGAGCTGCGTGCAGCGTAAGCGGCGTGATGATGTCACGCCGCTTACACCGCTCAGCAGCTCCCAGCGCTCAGCAGCTCCGGACCAGGACGCGCGGACCCAGGTGAGTACTCTTTTGTTCTTTTAGAACTACTTATGGGGGCATCTACTGGCTACAAAGGGGGCATCCTGGGGGGCATCCTGGCTACAAAGGGGGCATCCTGACTACAAAGGGGGGCATCCTGGGGGGCATCCTGGCTACAAGGGGGGCATCCTGGCTACAAAGGGGGCATCCTGGGGGCATCTGGCTACAAAGGGCATCTGCGCAAGGGGGCATCCTGGGGGCATCCTGGCTACAAGGGGGGCATCCTGGGGGGCATCCTGGCTACAAAGGGGGCATCCTGGGGTGCATCCTGGCTACATAGGCATCTGGCTACAAAGGGGGCATCCTGGGGGCATCCTGGCTACAAGGGGGATGCTGGCACAAAGGGGGCATCCTGGGGGGCATCCTGGCTGCAAAGGGGGCATCCTGGGGGGCATCCTGGCTGCAAGGGAGGCATCCGGGGGGGCATCCTGGCTACAAAGGGGGCATCCTGGGGGGCATCCTGGGGGGCATCCTGGTACAAGGGGCGGGGCATCCTGGCTACAAAGGGGGCATCCTGGCTACAAAGGGAGCATCCTGGGGGGCATCCTGGCTGCAAGGGGGGCATCCTGGCTACAAGGGGGTCACCCTGGGGGGCATCCTGGCTACAAAGGGGGCATCCTGGGGGAATCCTGGCTGCAAAGGGGGGCATCCTGGGGCGCATCCTGGCTACAAAGGTAGCATCCTGGTGGCATCCTGGCTGCAAGGGGGCATCCTGGTCAGGGGGGCATCCTGGCTACAAAGGGGGCATCCTGGGGGGCATCCTGGCTACAAGGGGGCATCCTGGCTACAAAGGGGGCATCCTGGGGGGCATCCTGGCTACAAAGGGGGCATCCTGGCTGCAAGGGGGGCATCCTGGCTACAAGGGGCATCTGGGGGGCATCCTGCTGAAGGGGCATCCTGGCTGCAAGGGGGGCATCCTGGCTCACTGGCTGCAAGGGGGCATCACTGGCTACAAGGGGGCATCGCTGGCTACAGGGGGAACCGCGGGCTACAGGGGGAATCACTGGCTACAGGGGCATCTACTGATAACGGGGCATCAACGGGCTAGAGGGGGCATCTACTGGCTTATGGGGGGCATCACTGGCTACAGGGGGCATCTACTGGCTTATGGGGGGCATCTACTGGCTTATGGGGGGTTATCACTGGCTACAGGCGGCATCTACTGGCTTATGGGGGGCATCACTGGCTACAGGGGGCTACTACGTGGCTATAGGGGGCATATTATATGGCTACCATATGAGATGCTATAGATGGGGAGTTTGTATAGAGATAGGAATTGGTGAGAAGTGCTGATAAATTGAGGAGTCTTAAGATGTTTGTTTTGTAAATTTTACAGTGAAGAGTCGAGAGTAGTCATCATGGCATCTGGGACAGATGGAAAAGAAGAAGAAGAGAAAGAGAACAACTCTTCCGAGACGTCTCCTGTGAATCACTAGATATAACTTTACTGTTATCATTAATATGTCTGCAGAGCCTGTGTACACTGGTATCCACCACTGTATGGGGTATTGGTTGTAGTATAATGGTTTATACTCAGTAATGGTCAGTTTGTATTTGGTCACTATTGGTGGTGAATGTGGTCATGGTGTGGGGTATTATTCGGTCACATGTGTGCTAGTGATATGTGGTCTTAGTGGTCTTGGGATTCTGGTTGGTGTAGCAGTGTTATTTGGTAACTGTATGACTATTATCTAGTAATTTTATATGTAGCAGATTGTGGTAAAGCTTTTTGTATATTTTGGCTTTGGTTGATGGTGATGCACTGTGGCGCCGTATGTTACGGGAGGAGGAGGGGGGGGCGACATTTCTTCACCTCGCCCTGAGTGAAATTTAGCCTAGGAACGGCCCTGGTTTTGGGGGTGTCTTATTTTCAGGGAAACAGGGTATGCTGCCTGGAAATAGAGCAAATGTAGTCCATGCAGGCCCATGGGGGCTCTATTAACCTCCAGTATATGTTGGGCTACCTCTCCTCATGATTCCCTAACGTGAGCCAATAACGTAGACCCTAACAGGACTCTGCTGATGAGGAGTCCGAACCCCGAACCCTCTGTCCCCACACGGGCGGCTGTCTGGTTTGGCCACTAGGAGATGTCATGGGAAAACCCCATTAGCTCCCTGTAGGAATAGCCCTGACCCTCCACAGCCCCGGACACAGGGGGCGGGAGCTGCGTGTCTGGGATCTCCTCTCCCACGGTCTCCATCATGGCCGTGCGCTGTTGGTAGCGTCTGTCCCGGCGGCTGCAGCCGTCCTCCGGAGCCTCCCATATCCTGCAGCACATCTGGAGCGCACTACAGTAGTTCCTACTTTCTTGGCCGCCTGCACTGAGTGTTGTCAATGTTCTGGCAGCTGCTGGCGCTCGCCACTATAGCAGCCCCCCTGCGCTGCAGCGAGAGCCCCCCTAGTGTGAACGCGGCGCTCTGCTCAGCATGGGGGCCCGGGCTGCGGGGAGACGCTGCGCTTCCTGCGCGATACTTCTTCATCCAGGCTGCAGACTCGCAGGCGAACAAGTAAGTACACCCCTACAGTATCCAGACAGGAAGGAAGGCGGGGGCCATGGCAACCAGTTATGTAACTGATTCCAATACTGTTACTAAGAACAACACCTTCCCTTATTACTTACACAGGAGACAAGTGCTGCAGCCGGTTGCCTCCCCTTGGGCTATGTTCACACTATATTCATACTGCAGCCCGCCTCTCACTTTCCAATGGAAGAACAGCCTCGAAGTGCACAGAACACTGTATTTCCACAGTGTTTTTTTTTTCAGCCCAGAAAAATTCAGAAATTCAGCGTAAAAAAGGAACTGAATATCAACACTGAATCCCCATATAATACATGGAGTCTGAATCCGCCTCTAGATTCAGCTTCCACGGCTGATAACGCAAGTCAGGTGCGGTTTTTAGATTTGGATTCAGTGCTGTGAACAGGGGCGTAGCTACAGGGGGTGCAGAGGCAGCGGTCGCTGCCCGGCCCTGCAGCCTGAGGGGGCCCAAAAGCCCTCCTTCCCCATAAGGAGATAACAGCATTGTAAGTAGCAATGGTAGCTGGGGGGCCCATTTCAGTTTTTGCACTAGGGCCCGGGAGCTTCAAGTTACGCCTCTGGCTGTGAACCTACCTTTAGGCGGTGTTCACATGACGTTTTTCCCAGGAGATGAGCGTGTATTAGCATGTTTTATTCCTGCGGTTTACACACATTTTCTTCATTACATGCGTTTTGCTGCTTGTTTTCATGTCTTTTTCTCAGTACAGAGAACTTTATATGTGACCCGTTTCATCGTGTGTTTACGCTGATAATAGTTTTGCTGTCCCTTTTTTTTGTTTGTCGGAAACAGTGTGCAAAAAAGCGCGGCTCTGCGCCTGATCTGCACTTACTCCAGTTTAACTCAATTAGACTCTAAAGTCACTTTTTTTGCGGCCATTTTGACGCGTAATCGTATAGAATATTTTAATTTTACAGGTCAAAGAGACGCCGTGTGAACTCAGCCTAAGGGGATGTTCACACGGCGATTTTGGATAAGTTTTTAGATGTGTGTTTGGATCTGTGTTTCAATGTAAAACACTCATCGGCATTCAGACCAGTGATCACTGATACGTGTTTTACGTGCGTCTTTTTGATGCGTCTTTTGGATCCATTCAAAGAATTGTCATGTCAATTGATCTGTTTGAAGGAGCAGGAGCCCTATTTAAAACTGTAGGGTGCCATCCTGCTGCAGCAAAAACACATCCAACATGCATTCAACATGCAGCTGAGTGTTTGGATGCATTTTGGCTGCAGCAGAAACACACCCTATAGTTTTAGATAGGGCAACTGCTGCGTCTTTCAGATCAAGAATTGACATGACAATACTTTGAACAGATGCGTTTGGATGCGTTTTATGCAGCGCTTTTGAATGTGTTCTTTGGATTGAAAACAGATCCAAAAACGCAGTGTGAACATACCCTAATAGTTTACCCTATAGTAACTATAGGCATAGCAGCTGCCATGAGACCCAGAGGTTGAGAGGATCACCCAGCTTCAAGTACATTGTACCTTTCTGGGAGGAAAAGGGTAAGTTCACACAGCAGATTGCAATACGCCGGGTGTTTTCAAAGTCCGCACTGGCCAGGCCCCCATTCACTTTCATTTTCCCTGTCACGTAAGCACAGATAAGACATAAAAACGTCAGGTAATAATAGTTCTCAATGAGAGCTATGATTACCGTAGTTGCCGGGCGTATTTCAGGCGTATTGCAGCACAATTATGTGGCGAAATACTCCCCGTAAAGACGTCATGTGAACATACCCTAAGGTATTCAAAAGCGCTGTGTAAAATGCACCCAAAATGTGCTGCGTGTTTGGATGCGTTTTGGCTGCAGCAGAAATGCACCCTATAGTTTTAAATAGGGCGTCTGCTGCGTCAAACGGATGAAGAATTGAAATAACAATTCTTTGAACAGATCCGAAAGACACATCACAAAGACGCATGTAAAACATGTATCGTCTGAACGTGGTGTTTTACATTGGAAGCAATGTAAATCACACTGTACAGTGTTAGATGCGTGTTTGGGTCTGAAACACCGATCCAAATCTATCTAAAAGACGCCGTGTGAACATCCCCTTACAATTAGGTGGCTATCTGCTCTCCAGCCCTACTATGGGGGTTCCCTGATATACGGCACTATAATTTCTACCTTGAATTATTTTGCTTATGTAAATGTTTGTGTCCTGTCACCTGGTGCTGGGGCCTATCTCATTATTCTGTGGGGCCCAATGAATTCTATTTATGCCCCAGATTTTACCTAAAACCTATCCCCATGAAGCTGTATACCAGGACCCATCTAATTTTCTATGGGGCCCAATGGATTCTATTTCTGTCCGCGAGTTTACCTAAAGCTTAGTCCCATGAAGCTGTAAAGTACCCAGTTGTATATATCACCCATAAGCGTATACACAACACATTTGTATTTGTAGTTGATAAAGCAATGCTGATGCATACCTGCTGACTGCAGAATGTATTTTATTAGAAGCCTGGTCACTGGAAGCTATAGATGCTTGTAATGTAAGCATAAAACAATGGGGGAAGAGTTACTAAGCTATATGCACTAAAACTCTGGCTCTATCTGCGCCAAAAAACTAGCGTCCATTCCACTCCCATATTTATTAGGCCTGATTCACGTATACGCTGTTATTTCCAGTTTTCCGTTTCATCAGAAATTCCGATGGTTCTGGATCTGTTAGACACCAGCAGTGCACAATGAGTCCCATTGCCTATAATTGGGTCTGTCTGGTTTGATTTAACAGGAAGCATAGCACTTAATGCTTCGCTTTTTTCCATCTTTTGTGATTGACACTTCTACAAAGATGTAAATCTAGCCTTATGTATTTTAGACACTTTTGTGCTTCACTAGGCGAGTGGTCTAAAGGGAGAGGTGAGATTCATAAGAAAAGGCAACAAAGTGTGCCAACATTTTGGCACAAAATATTGGACTAAGGTTAGCCAATAAATAGATCTAAAGAAGATTTAGTAAAGCAGCTAACGTGTCTTACAAAATGCACTAAATGTACCTCATAACGGGAGTCGTTAGATTTAAAGGGAATCTGCTGGATAGTTTATGCTCCCCTATCTAAGAGCAGGATGTGATAGAGAAAGAGAGACTGACCTCTGTGATATATAGGGTTATATGATAGAGGGAGAGAAGCTGAGCTCTGTGATATATAGGGTTATATGATAGAGGTGAGAGAGACTGAGTCTGTATATATAGGGTTAATGATAGAGGTAGGAAGCTGAGCTCTGTGATATATAGGTTTATATGATAGAGTGAGAGCTGAGCTCTGTGATATATAGGTTATATGATAGAGGAGAGACTAGCTCTGTGATATTAGGTTATGATAGAGGAGAGAAGCTGAGCTCGTGATATAGGTTATATGATAGAGGGAGAGAAGCTGAGCTCTTGATTATATAGGTTATGATGATAGAGAGGAGAGAAGCTGAGCTCTGTGATATTGGTATATATAGAGGAGAGAAGTGAGCCGTGATATATGGGTAAAATATGATGAGAAGAGGAGAGAGCTGAACTCTGGTGATATAACAGGGTTATATGATAAGAGGAGAGAAGCTGAGCTCTGTAATATAGGTTATATATAGAGGGAGGAAGCTGAGCTCTGTGAATATATCGGTTAATGATAGAGAGATAACTGAGCTCTGTGATATAAGGGTTATATGAATAGAGGAGAGGAGCTAAGCTCTGTGATATGTAGGGTGATATGATAGAGGAGAGAAGCTGAGCTCTGTGATATATAGGGTTATATGATAGAGGAGAGAAGCTGTGCTCTGTGATATGTAGTTTTATATTAAAAAAAATACCACTATATATAATCACAGAACAAAAAGAGGAAAAAAATGGAGGACAAAAAGAGATGCTGGCGCTTTCAGAAAATAATGGCTCAAATAGCCAAATGTTTTTTTCTATATAGAAAAGTATGAATGAATCATTTATTCAGCATTAAAAAGTATCCACTTATTAAAAATAAAATGAGTCAGACTAATAGAAATGTCCGTAAAATAACAGGCAGTGCGTTTCGCCGGTGTTACTGACCGGCTTCCTCAGGCAGTGTAGACTCCTAGGCAGGGCTAGGTGCCTATTTTGCAGGAGTCGGAGTCGTCATAAAAGGGACCGACTCCCAAAATATATAATAAGTTGGTCCAGTTAGTTTGATGCAGTGCAAAGAGCAAGATGGGTCCGGCCAGTGCTACTGCTCCCATATCTTCAGCCTCATCACATGAGGAGTGTAATTGATGACATGGAGCAGGCAAAGCGCTGCCCCCAGAGGAAAAGATTCCGCTCCCATGGCAAATAGATTTCAGCAAAATTTTTCACCTGCTTTCAAAGAAGTAGAAGAGTTCAACCATTCATCAAAACTGACTGCGGCTGAGGCAATTCCTTTATACCCTGATGTTGTTAGAGATGTTGCCCCTGTGGTCACCGCTTTGCGCCCAACCCAAGTTAGTGTAGAGAGGCCGTTCTCTAGCCTGGAAATAATGAGATCAGATGTGAAGTCATGTATGCAGGATCTGATGGAGGCAATACTATTTCTCTGAACAATTTCAGAGACTCCACAAATGTTCCTGTAGTGTTTTGTATATTTACAATTTTTTTGTGTTCTAAAGTCATATCCAATAAATATAGTTTACACTGACAAGCAAAAGGGTAACAATGTTTTGAACTTGACTTTCAGGCTCCATATCTCACCATCCACTACAGCTTTTTACATGAGGCTACTGTAATTTTATATACAGTCATCTTCCCTATCTTATACATAAATGTGACTTGCAAGTATTTAGCATCTGCTTAGGTCTGCAGATTCTTTCCTGGAACTGCATTGTTACTGTTTTACTACCATTTTACTACAGTAAAGTTATCACTTAAACATGCGCCGGGTATGAGGGAGTCAGGAGTCGGAGGTTTCGGAAATTGAGGAGTCGGAGTCAGGGCTTTGGCTTGCCGACTCCACAGCCCTGCTTCTAGTAGACTTGTGGTTTTAAAGCGCGGGTTTTCCTCTATGGGGTAAAATGTTACGTAAAAAAATGAACAACAATCTCCACTTAAATGATGTTATAGAAGTACAGTATCATATAACCATAACATCGGCATATGTTGTTTGTAATAATAAAATGTTAACATTTTAGTGTTTGGGTCATTACTATGTTACAACTGTTGTGGCTCGGAAGAGCTGTTAAATTCAAATGTTTTTATGAATGGAAACATAGTAGAGATTCAAAGCATGTTTATTTTCTCTAATTTTTAATCAGAAATCTTGCTCCAAATCATATAAACCTACATATTATAGAGCTCAGCTCCTCTTCTCTATCATATAACCCTATATATCACAGAAGTCAGCTTTTCTCCTCTATCACATCCTGCTCTCAGATAGGGCAGCATAAGCCACCTGATAGGTTCCCTTTAAATTTAGGGTATGTTCACATGGCGTATTTGCGGCGCGTACAGTATGCGGCGCAATACGCCAGGTGATTTGGGAGTCGTGCTGATCAGCGTGTACTCCCGAAGCACGGGGGTCCGGCAGCCCACCGGCCCCATAGACATTCATTACTCACGGCGTGTAATCTCCCTGCATGTTCAGTATTGTATGCCCGGGGAGAGGAGGCGTGATCCATAGCTCTCCATGAGAGCTATGGATTACCGTAATTGCGGCACGCATCTCGCCTGTATTAGAGCGCAAATACGCGGTGAAATGCGCGCCGAAATTACCCTGTGTGAACATACCCTTAATCTGTTTAAGTTTTAGACAAGATTAGTAAATCTGCCCCCAATGTAAGAACATAGGGATAGTTAGGCCCCATTCATATTACTGTTTTGCCATGTGTCACAGGTGTTCATATATCTCATCAAATACGGACTTGTTCACATTTTGCACAATGGATTATACTTCACATCTGGTCTCATTATCTGAATTCTCATTTACTATAATTGCACATCTGGCCCTTGCCGTAAATTACAGTTTCTGATTTCCTCTGCATCACAAAGACGCTCTACCTACAGTTTTTTTCATGGTTAATAACTAGACTGCAAAAGGAGATGCAGTATGACGTTTACTAATTGAATTGTCTTCCTCTTTAGTTTCACGTCTACTCCTCTAAGGGACCAGTTTCAAGTCCACATCACTGCACCGGGCGAGCAGTATACCAGAGTGGGGGTTCAGTTACTTGACAGAAAAGATGGCTCCTTTCTTGTGAGATACAGACTGTATGCCAGCTACAAGAGCCTTCAGCTTGAGGTTAAAGTTAATGGCAGACACGTTGCAAAATCTCCTTATTTCCTTAAAGGTATTTTTGTTCTGTGTGATATGTGAGTCTATTGATCAGCTTTAACGCTGGGACCATTCTCATCAGAAATAGTCCAAATTTCTGCTTGGATTGAAAATCTGCAACGGAGATATAAACAATGGGTGTCCTCATGCCGTGGAACATTTTTTGCATGGAAATCAAAGTATACTGTACATTTTCAAATCCACAGCATGCTCCTATTATTGTGACTGTTCTGTGTGTTTTCCCCAGGTAAAATTTGGGGTGAATCCACCGGACAATCTGCAGGTAAAACATCCAGATTTTGCAATAGATTGATTGCAGTAAAATACATTACAAGCATGATGTGTGGGTACCCTCAGAAGCTGCAGGTCACTTTAAAGCTCTTGCTTTCACTAAGAATACCTTTGAAGAGTAGGAATACACGGTTTGGTCCTGGCACAGTCATTGTTCAGCCGTGACACGCCTGAGAACCATGATGGCACCCTGCACCAGGGATTTTCAGTTAGGGTATGTTCACACAGCGTGTTTTACTCCAACATATGCCTCTAGCTGCGTGTTTGGATCCATCTGTCGGACCCGAATACACAGCTAACAAAGAGCAATGTGATTTACAGTTCTTTTAATATGAAACACGCATCGGCGTTCACACGAGTGATCACTGATGCGTCTCATGCATCTTTCAGATCCGTCCAAGGAATTGACATGTCAATTCTTTTTGGTTCCCCAAAGACGCAGCAGGGGCCTGCGCTCCAAAACCCTCCAACACGCGCTCATGTGGTAAGTTTTGGATCCCTTTTGGCCCGTTCACCGCTTATTTTGGGGACGAATTGGGGCCGTACCCCCCGCGGGTTTTCGTGCGTACGGGCCAATCGTAGTTATTACGGTAATCCACTGCTCTCAGGAACAGTGGATTCCTCGCCCTACCCGCTCGGCGAATCCCCGGGGGGGGAGAAAGTGACATGACAAATTTTCCAGGGCCCAAAAAGCGCCGTGGTAAAGCAAGTTATAGGGCCCGGGGGCGGGCCCCCGCCGCGCTCCCGGGCCCCCCCCCGCCCCCCCCTTTATTCACTTTTGTGAGTCAATCGGCTCACCAAATCCGTCGAAAAGCGCGTGTTGAACACGGCCTTAGGATCCTAACGACGCAGCGTTTTGGGATGCGATTTTCAGATCCAACACAGATCCGAAAACTTATCCCAAAACACTGTGTGAATATACCCTTAAAGGGGTTGTCTCACTACATTGATTCATCTTACCTCAGTCCTGTTTTCTTAGTTTCATTTTGAATTCAGGGGCGTGTTTACTGGCTTCCACTAGGCTGCAGTAGAAGCTAGGTCTGTAGCTATAGCACAATATAATAACGTATACCTGGGCTTATGTTTAATGTGCACTGCCTCGTGTATCAACGGTCTGGATATGGCACATCTCCTATTGTGCCGTCTTCAATATCAATATAGCATTCCGACCAAAATCAAAAATAAAACTCACGTTTATTGGAAATCTTCATTTCAAGTAAAACAGTCGATAAGACATACTTGTTGTCAATTTAGCGATCTGCAACAGCAGTATCCACGGGCAGTATAAGTCCACTCCAATTTAATATCAGGCAAACGCATGTCGCATAGTGAGAGCAGTATGGACAGGGAGCGTCGCCCTCCAGTCTTATCGACTGTTTTAGTTGAAATGAAGATTTCCAATAAACGTGAGTTTTATCTTTGATTTTGGTCGGAATGCTATATTGATAACATTGTAAAGTGCTGCGGAATTTGTTGGCGCTATATAAACAAAGATTATTATTATTATTATTTTTAATACTGTAGCTATAGCAACCAGTGCTGGCAGCCTATCAGAAGAGATCAAACAGGTCTGTAGCTATAGCGACCTGAGGAGCTGATGCAGCCCATACAAGAGGGGAAATCTCAGAATAGGTAGGACACTGTTAATGGACATATATTGCAAAGTGATTTGTTTTTGCAAGATCTTTAACATAGAAAGCAATCCTTGCAGTGAGACAACCCATTTAATTGCCTCATGAATTTGCAGGTAAACATCTGCAAAGCTACATGACCAGTAGGCTGGCTTCACATGTTCACACTGTGGGTGTTCTTTTGACTGCAGATGTCTTTGTAAATAACTATAATTTTGAGCATAGGTGAAATGTAGTGTAATCTAAAAAAATGAATGCATTTTTTGAACAAAGGGTGCTTTCGCACAGCGCAGTTTTGGTGCAGTTTTAACTGCGCTCCAATTAGACTGCCTTTATTACCAGCAAGCGGTTTTCACTTATCTATACTGTTTGGAAAGTGAGTAATCAATTAGTGTGTTTAAGTCCGTGTTACAAGCGCTTTTTAGATCCGTCTCTGGGGCTGACAGGACGGACCCAGAGATGGATCTAAACAATTAGCAGTGACTCTAATCACTGCGGGCTATGAGGACGACGCAGCGGCGTTCACATGAGAGATCGCCGCTGCGTGTTCCCCGGCTCCATCTTTGAAAGAATTGTATGGCAATTCTTTCAAAGACGGAGCCAGCAGGCAGAAGGAGAACATGCAGCGGCGATCTCTCATGTGAACGCCGCTGCTTCTTCCTCATAGCCCGCAGTGACAAAGTCACTGCTAATTGTTTAGATCCATCTCTGGGACATGCAATTCTTTCAAAGACGGACCCGACAGACAGGAGGAAACCCGCAGCGGCGATCTCTCATGTGAACGCCGCTGTGTCTTCCTCATAGCCCACAGAGATAATCTCACTGCTAATTGTTTAGATAAGTCTCTGGGTCCGTCCTGTCGGTCCCAGAGACGGATCTAAAAAGCGCTTGTAACACGGACTTAAAATGCCATGTGAACAAGCCCTAAGGCTGCCTTTACACAGTGTGTTTTCGGTGCGTTTTTTGTGCAGGAAGGCACAGCAATTAATGCTGTACATTG
This sequence comes from Phyllomedusa bahiana, assembly GCA_025379985.1. Lineage (NCBI taxonomy): Eukaryota > Metazoa > Chordata > Amphibia > Anura > Hylidae > Phyllomedusa > Phyllomedusa bahiana. The sequence goes on from JAODAL010015050.1 coordinate 13,952, forward strand.
CTGCACAAAAAAACCTGCAAAAATTGCGATTTTACCGCCATTTTTGCAGTGATTTTTGTGCAGCAATGTACAGCATTAATTGCTGTGCCTTCCTGCACAAAAAACGCACCAAAAACACATAAAAAATGTGCTCCGTGTGAAAGCACCCTAAGTCACTTGAAAAATGTTTCTGAGCAATTTAGATAACAGAAAGAAGCTTGCTGGTCATAAAGGCATTTTAATTGTAGTGTAGTAAAAACTGCACCAAAACTGCACCGTGTGAAAGCACCCTTAGGGTATGTCCACACGGCGTGTTGGGTCCGGGTGAACATACGCTTTTAGATGCGTGTTTGGGTCCATCTAGCCGTGTGATCATAGTGTCAAAATATTATCCAAATTCTGACTGCATTTGACACTTGCAGGACCGCAGTTTTTGACGCAGATTTGCGCAAAAGTCAAGGTTATTTTTCAGAATGGCCGTCGGCCTCTTACATTCAATGTACGGGGCCGATAGCAAATCCAAGCAGACTCCGGCAAAATATACAACATGTTACATATTCAGCCGGATTTAAAACCCAATGGTGAAAAAAAATTTCATTGCTGCCTACACAGCACAGGGTACTGTGAGATTTTCGGTAGATCCAAAATGAATCCACCGAAATCCAACGGTAACGCTATGCCGTGTAGACATAGCTTTATTCCGGAGATTTCTAGAAAAAAGGATGTTTTCTCCAGAAACAGTTATATTCTTGTTCATTGGGAGTGTCTGGTATTTTAGTTTACGGTCCTTTTATTGGATTATGTATATTTGGAGTGTCTGTACACATGACATATTTTGCATATTCAATGCAGATTTCAAAACATTTACATTGTAAATTTTGAAATCTGCATTGAACATCGGAAACTGAATGAGCCAGTTGTGATTTAAAAATCATTGACATGCTGTGATTTTGATGTGGAAAATGTTCTGCAGCGTGTAAATGAGATTTGTTTAGATCACATCCATTGTACTGTAATTTGCTGTGGATTTTCAGCCAACAAATTTTAACTAGTGTGGACTTTGCCTTCTAAAATGTTGCCGTCTTTGCTAGTACTGCATTTGTGCACGGCTGTTCTAAAGGTTTGTTCACACAACAGATTTTGACATTGAGTGCAACACAGATTCTGAGTCAAATTCTGCATCAAAATCAGTGTGAAATCTGCTCATTCATTTAAGTGGAAAATCCATGGATTCTTCTTTGATGCGAAATCTGTTCAGATTTCAGGTCATTACAAAAGGGATAATCTAGGTTAAAAAAAATGTGTCAAAATCTGCATATAGATTTTTTAGGCTGGGTTCACGTGGCTTATTTGTGGGGCGTAATTACGCCCCGCAATTACGCCGTGTGGACAGGAGCGGGCGGGGGGAAGGGGGGGTGGCACCTCGCCGGCCCATAGACTTTCATTACCAGTGACACGTGTACGCCGCTAGTAATTCACACGGGCACTTTTTCACCCCCCCGCGGTTCGCCAAGCAGGGGAGAGAGACGTTTAAACCATAGTTCTCTATGAGAACGTGATTACCGTAAGAATGGGGCGTAAATTTCCCCTTTTAATTCGCGCAGTTTCGCCCGAATTAAGGACTGAAATACGTCCCATTTTAAGCCTTGTGAACATAGCCTTACAGTCAACGTCTAAAATCTGTGTGAACATGCCTTACTATCTAATGCACGTGTATGTGCAAGCATAGTGAGAACAATGGCTGCACCTCTAGGGTGCTTTCACACGAAGCGTTTTTTTGGTGCGTTAGTCCACGTCTAAAATCTGTGTGAACATGCCTTAATATCTAATGCATGTGTATATGCAAGCATAGTGAGAACAATATGCTTTCATATGGAGCACTTTTTTGTGCGTTTTTTGATGCATTTTTTTGTACAGAAATGTACAGTATTAATTGCAGTGCCTTTCTGCACAAAAACCGCATCCAAAAAGGCACCCAAAAACCGCACCAAAAATGCAGCTGCGTTTCTGATGTGTTTATGGGTGTGTTTTTTTGCAGGAAGGCAATTAATACTGTACATTTCTGTACAAAAAAAAACGCACCGAAAAATGCTCCGTGTGAAAGCACCCTTAGGCCATGTTCACACGGCTTAAAATGGGCCGTATTTCGGTCTGTAATTACGGCCCATTCATTACGGTAATTCACAGTTCTCATAGATAACTATGGATTACGTCTCCTCTCCCCGCCCGGCGAAACCGCCGGGCGGGGAGATAATTTGAACATGTGAAATTACTAGCCGCAAATTACGCGCCGCTAGCAATTCAAGTCTATGATGGCAGGCGAAGTGCCGGCCTCCTGTTCAGTCTCCCGCCCCCGGTCATCACGGCGTATTTGCAGGGCGTAATTACGCCCCGCAATTACACCGTGTGAACATAGCCTTACACTGGTGCAACATGAAGAAAACATTTTGAACTTGAAGATTTAGACAGAACATATAGACCTAGATTATTTTTGGGTTGCTTTCACACAGTGTGGTGCATTTTTTTGATGCATTTTTTTTTGTGCAGAAATGTACAGCATGTTTCTGCACAAAAAATGCATCCAAAAACGGACCATAAAACACTGTGTGAAAGCACCCTGAGGGGATGTTCAAACGGCGTCTTTTAGATGCGTGTTTGGACCCGTGTTTCAGACCCAAACACGCATCTAACAATGTGCAGTGTGATTTCCATTGCTTTCAATGTAAAACACACATCAGCGTTCAAACGAATGATCGCACTTTGAGTGCGTGTTGGATGCGTTTTACGCAGCGCTTTTGAATATGTTTTCAAAATGCCATGTGAACATACCATTAGGGTGCTTTCACACTGTGTGTTTTTTGTGCAGGAAGGTACAGCAATTAATGATATACATTGTTGCACAAAAAACGCATCCAAAAAAACGCACCAAAACCGCACCGTGTGAAATCACCCTTAGGCTAAGTTCACACGACTAATTGCAATTATGCCGGGACTTCAGGCCCACCGGCCCCATAGACTTACTGCATTACTCGCGGCGTGTAAGCGCCTGAATAATTGATATGTCATTTATCTCCCTGCGCATACAATACGATCGTATTATACGCCCGGGGAGAGGAGGCGTAATCCATAGTTCTCTTTGAGAACTGTGTATTACCGTAATGACTGGGGTGCATTTCGCTCGTATTTGAGCGCAGTACACTGCAAAATAGGTGGCGAACTGCGTCCCAAACTAAGCCATGTGAACATAGCTTTAGAGTTAATCTGATTAATTGTAGCAATTTGCTAATACTTTCTGTGACCCGCTTACAGGTGGAGCAACATTTTAACACTGGGTTCACACACCGTTTTCTTTTAGATATATTTTGCATCAGTGATCTGTTAGCCAAAACCATGTTCCCGTCCAAAACTCTGTAATTTTTTAAATTAACCATAGAAAACATAAAAAAAATAAAAGCAATCATAACTCAGCTTTGAAATCCCCTGTCGCTTCACAGCCGACATTGCTGTGGTCTATGTGTATTTACCTGAAGTGATGACCTGCTGAACATCCACTGCTGGCCTCATTGGTGATGCTAGCATGTATGGCATGAGCCAGTAGTTGGCTTGTAGCAGTCGTCTCCTGCATGGCATGCAACCTTGTACTTGTCCAAGCACGACAAAAGATCCAGCAGGTAAAATTCACGTACCTTTATTCCATATAACACAAACGCACAAACACATGAGAAGATATCTGCGTTGTAGCGTCAACTGACGCGTTTCATTCAGGTTCCGCCCAAACCCTTGTTCACATTACTTTATCCTGGCATCACTGCAGGATAGTAAAGATAGACATGAAGCACCAAAGCACTGACGCTGGTCCTGCAGGGGATATTACAGGTGAAAAAGGATTTTTTTTTTTAATTTTCTATGAAGTTTTTTGATAACATTAGGTATTTAAAAAGTATAACTGCTTCAGAGAGTTGAACAAATCCATTTATTTAATCCCTAAAATGCCTCCTTCATACTGCCTTTTAAGGATAGAGGTTTAGCAGCTAGAGTGGACGGGTACCTCCATGCTTCAGCTTGATAAAGAAAAGGCAACAGCGACCTCTACAAGTGAAAGATAAATACTACATAATGTCTATGCCTGCTCAAAGGCCATATATGTATGTGAAGTAAAAAGAACACAAAACATTTTTTCTTATGGTGAGAAAAACACAACTTTGTTGTATGTGTTTTGCCATCTTATGAGCATAATTAATGGAATAACTCATAGAATATGTTTATTAACGACATTATGAAAACAATATACAAAAGTTAAGTGTATCAAAATATTTGTAAGTGAGCTAGTATTATAGATGATTCTGCTTCAGTGCATGCTTATATAATGCACATACCAGTCTGTTATAAAGATTTCAAGAGGTTTTCCAGACTTGAATATTGATAATCCAGTAGCTGAATGAATAGGGTTGAGTGGCATCACCACAGCCCTGTGCTATGAATGAATTGGGTCTGTGTCCTAGGCTCCTTTTTATGCTAATTAGCTTAGCTTTTTCTAGTCAGACCACTACCTATGAAATATAAGGACAGGCCATTTGTATATAAGTTATGGAACCGTACTTATGTACCTAAATTAATGCTGCACACTTTTAATCTCAGGTCCGATTTACAGTGAAGAATGTTATTGCCCTGAACCAGACAGTGATATCTGGTTGAAACATATGTCATGTAATGATTCAATTCCACAAATTGAACGTGATCTTAAACATTTTTCAATGGTCGATCCCGACAAGATTGCTGTGGAAATCCCAGAAAGATTTGGTCACCGCCAGAGCTTGTGTCATTACACCATCAAGGATAATAAGGTATGCTCAGTGCCCATTATCATAGATATGATACATTATGGTGTTATTTTATTTCACTAACACTAAGTATGCTTAAAGGGGTGTTCCCACCTTAGACTTTGATGGCACGTGGATGGGATATGCCTGCAATGTCTTGATAGGTGTGGGTCGCATCTCTGGGACCCAGACCTATCTTGGGAACAGGCCTCTGAAAGTGTCGGCTCAGAATAGAGAGAGGGTGGTGCTTGCTCATGACTTCTGTTCTGTTTTATATGGGTTCCCAGTACATGTGAGTGTTGTAGATGAAACCACAAAAGAGCTCTACTTTCCAGCAGGGGACCAAATCAGTATATTAGTTGGCACGTGCCAAGAAATCCCAGCCTGACACTTTCTCAGACAAGAGTTCTGCTCAGTTTATTACACAAAGTCAAGGTTTTTATCAGATCGGGGGTGTACACATTCCTTAAGCAACATAAACTCTCTTGATTGGCTCTTCTTATCTACATTTTAAATGATCCTCCTTTCTCTTTGTTAGAGAGAAGAAAAACATCTAAGACGCCATCTTGTGAGTGGAATAGACATTATACATAATACATTCTATAACAGTTAGGCCTCGTTCACACGACGGATTTGGCCGCGGGTTTCGCCGCGGCCAAATCCTCGTCGGGCCGCGCCGCAAACGCGCGTCTCCCGACGTGGGTTTGCAGCGCGGGCAGTGGGCGTGGCCTCGCCACGGGAGGGGCGTGGTTTGGGGCGCGGCTTGCCCCTATGCAAATTAAGAGCAGAGCACTCCTGTCGAGAAATGATAGGAGAGTTCTTCACACGCGCGGATCTGTCCGCGGCCCCGGAGCCGCGGCCAAACCCACGGCGTGTGAATATTAACGCGGTTTCCCATAGGAAACCATGTTAATTATCTAGGCGTGATTTGGCCGCGGTTATGGCCGCGGAAACCACGTCGAAACCCGCGGCCATAACCGCAGCCAAATCCGTCGTGTGAACAGGGCCTTATCCTTTACAAGCAGATTATATATGCGGCCATTTGTTAATGCATTAAAAAGTGTACAGTTATACAGACAGCTTTTACGTGCAATATATAAAGACGTGAGGTATTATACTGATTATTACATTAAAATAGAGACACAAAGGATCACACATATATAACCTTTGCTCCCATCCACAACATGAGCGATGTGTTTGGCTGTACTCCGAACTCCTATAGAACCAATGGAGGTTCGGGATCAAGTGCGACTGGCTCTCCATTTTGAGCTGGGAGCCGTTCCCAAGGTAGGATACGGGTCCCATAGGTGCGACCAACACCTGTCAAGACTTTAATGGCATATCCGTATGCCATCAAAGTCTATGGTGGGAACACCCCATTAAATGTGCCACTGTCATTTGTACCATGAATGATGTAATTAGTATGAATCAGCCTAAACCCAAGCATCTTACAGGAAGTTGGTCAGCTTACAGTGTGTCGTGCAGGAGACCTTGGTGCATTCAGCCTTTCATCAGGGAATCAATTTTTTATTTGTATTTATTTAGAATTGGTGAAGTTTTTCATGTAAAAAGCTGCTGTGTATCCTGGCCATACACTTAAAATGAAATTTTAAACATTTGTGATGGCTGACCACTAACTGATGTCTGCTGAAAAAGTCATATTGGACTTTTTCACATGGTCCTTTACTAACACTATACATGTATAACATTATCAATCATTTGCTGCTTTGCACAATCACAATGGGGAACATGTATTGTGGAAACTATGGGAGAATTATGTCAGTCTGCGCCAAAATACCAGCATACATGCTTTATACAACATTTATTACACACAGTTGAGTCGCATTATTAGGAAAACTTTCCACCTTTGATGTCGCCAGAGATTAGCTCATAAAGGAAGTCATATTTTTGGACCGCGGTCATGCCCATTTCTCTACTGTGGCCCCTGCTACTAGTTACTTACCTGTCCCAGCTCCTGTCTGTGCTTCAGTACTGGCGGTGGTGCGAGTCTCTGCTGCTTCTTCTGGCTCCCTAGGGCGCATGCGGCACTACACAAGTATTTAAAGGGACAGTGTCCAAATTTCCTGTATGTGGCCTGTGACCCGTGGCTATACAATGAACTTCCTGCCCTTTCTCCTGGTCAGCTCGTTGTTGTTTCCTATATATAGCTTGACCCCTGTCTGCTGCACTGCTGCTGTTCCAGTGTCTAGTGCATCCTGTGTTACCTGTTACTGTTACTTGTGCGTTGTCTGCTGCTGCACAAGTCCGTTACTACTGCTGTATACCTGTCGCAGTACCAAGTCCGCTACCGTCCTGGGACTGTGCTATTTGCCTACAGCTACACCTGCGGTGTCCTCTTGTCCGTACCATCACCTGCTATCCTGTCCTGCAATTTGGCTACCTCTGCGAGTTACACCATCTATGCTTGCAGGAGTCCAGAGGACGCCATTTACCGACGATCGATGGGTCAGTGTATACGGACACCGCCGGATTGTGACAGCTTGTTGGGCATATAAGGTGTTTGACAGACTGTACACATATCCCTTATGGCTGTGAAGGGTAAAAGGGCTGATTTATCAGCATTGCAAAAAGGGATGATTACTGGCTTTTGGGGGCAAAGGTGGCAGTATTTCTGAAACAGTTTGTGGACTGATCGCTTGCTGCAGTGGTGAAAGCATATTGTGAGTAGATAAATGGTTTCATTGGAAATAAGCGAATAAACAGAGCATCATATGTCATTGATGTTAGATGGGACTGTTGGCTATTAAAGGTACTCATGGGCAGAGCGCTGCACTACAGTGAATCAGCTCACTGCCAGAATGAACCAGAGGACTAGAGGTCTGAAACAACAGTTCAGCAAACCCTACCGTGTATGGACCTCTGAACCAGACAGATGGTCTCTGCTCCTCTGCTAGTGAACTTGCATGAGCAGAAAAGGCTTAAATTTTCACATCAGTATCAGAAATGGACTTCAATTGATTGGCAAAGAGTTGACTTCTCTAATGAGTCATGTTTTGTGCTTCATTGAATGGATGGACATTGGCCTGTCAGGCAACAAACATCATAAAACAAACACGTTGCAACTATTGCTGGAAGTACACTAGCTGGTGGTGGTAGTGTTATGGCCTGGGGAATGTTTTCTTGGCATTCTCTGAGCCCACTTATCTATGTGGAAGGCACTCTCAACCTATTTGGGTATGAATACAACATTGCAAATCACTGATGCTGATTGTCTCTCTGGGGGTGGATGGGATCTTCCAGCAAAACAGTGCAGCATCTCACATGTTGTAATTCCACAGACTTGAACCCAGCTGAATATCTGTGGGACCATCTTGATCTTTGGGTTCTCTGTGTGAATCCTTCCCCACACATCCTCCAGCAGCTGAGGGATGCACTGCAGTCAGAAGGGCTCCAGATACCTGTGACAACCTACAAGGACCTTATTGAGTCACTCCGAGCCTGTCTAGGTGCTGTCCATGCTATATACAGTGGTCACTTTGGATATAACTTTATCTTTAAAGCAAGAGAGTGTAATTAGGAAGTTGTCTGACTTCATTATATGATGGCTGAGTTTAATTTCCGTACAATCATTAAAGAGAACCTGTCACATAGGTTATGTCCCCCTTGCTGAGGACAGCAAAACCTAGTGATGGTCCTGCTGTTGCCAGCGCTGTGTCCCTTATTCTGTAAGATGCTGTAGTTTTAGAGCATTTAAGGCTCAAATCTTATTCATGAGCAGGTGTTAGCCCCGCCCACCAAAGGCTAGTCCCGCCCACCTGGCAGTCATTCACATGTTTCTACCTATTCAAAGTAATAGGTTTAGCAGTTGAAAACTGCAGATTTGAGCATTAAATTCTCTGAAACGGCAGCATCTTACAGAATATGGCACACCGCGCTGGAAACAGCAGGTCTGACACTAGCTTGTGCTGTCCTCAGCAAGGGGGGGCATAAACTGTGATAGGTTCTCTTTAAAGCCCTTTGGTTATGACAGCATCACAAGTGTCCTGACATGCTCTTTCATTATTGATTTTTGTTTTAGATTTATATAAAAACATATGGAGAACATGTTGGCTTCAGGATTTTCATGGATTCACTTCTGTTGTCCTTAACAAGTAAAGTAAGTAACTTCTGTAAACCTTAATTACGCTGTTTATCATGTACTGTACGGTCGCTTTCACATGCACCCTTACAATGCATTTTTGATACTTTTTTTTTTTTTTTGCAGAAATGCACAGCATTAATTAGAAGTATTCCTTTTACTTGGATTTAGTAACCAGAAGGGAGATGGAAACTAAAACAAAGGGGCAAATTACAAAAATAAGATTTAAGAGATCACTTCATTTTTTTTTAATTTATAGATGGAAATATATAGAAATGCATCTCCGATGCAGGGTGCTGCTGCTGATAATTTTTCTTATTGGCAGCTCTATATGGCATTTATGACTGCCGTTGAGTCACGTAGCCCGCACTCTGACCTGCTGAAATACATGGTGTTTTGCATGCAAACTATACATCCCCATGGGATTGACATTGAGTATCTTTCAGGTTTTCTCCTACCTAGTCACATGATCCAACTAAAGAGCGGAGTGCGGTCATAAATATCATACAGTCGCCAGTGAGATAATTATCTACAGTGCTGTGCATTTAATATGGATTTCTATTGGACTAAAGAAAAAAAATGGAGTGTCCGATTCTCTCCTGGTTACTAGGTACTCCGTACACTCAGTTGACACTTAGTGTAGGCTATTTATGATGTCAAGGTTCACGCCTTAGTATGGCATGATGGAGCTTTTACAGTAAGGTTCAATGAATACCAGAGCTTTCACAGCATGTCAGATGACCTATGAGGAAAATGAACTTCAAATATTGACTTGATGGCGCTTTAGTAAATTTGCTATAACTTCATTAGAAGTCTACCTATTTAGTAAGGACATTGTAAATTATCCAAGTTGTTGATTTTGGCAAAGCAGGTGTCATAAAGAATAAGGGAAAAATTAAGTGTTTTCTCACCATGCAGTTTCACAGAGCCTGCTCTTCACAACCAGCTTCAGGATTCCACTTCCTGGTTAGGCTATGGGCGAGTCTACAGCAGTGATTGGGATATCGGCTCTGCTTTTCCATGCTGAGCCTGTTAGAGGGACATTGATGATGGAGGGGTCTGAACAGCACAGCAGGAGGCTACTATATAAATTACTCATAGCAGCATCGGGACAGGGTGAACCTGCATGTGCTAGCCACTGAAGCCACATGCTCCGTAGCTCTGACAGGACAGCAGAAGGCTAATGAGCTCTCTCTGTAACTGTCAGTAACAAAGATAGGAGGCTGAGAGACTTTCTCTTGCCACCCAGCTCCCTGGGAATGACACTACAAGCCCAGCCACCACTGCAAGAACACAGAGGTGTTTGATAGCTTAGGAAACCATTTTTTTTTTTTTTTCAAATTCAAAAAGAATTTTATTGAAAGAAAACATAAGGATGGTACAATGCAACACGCACAAATAACAGAGTAAGCAGAGAAATACACAGGTACAATAAAACAAGCGATATCTTATAGGTTCCAAAGTAACAAGAGGCCTATATAATTCACATATTCAGCATTGCTCGCGTATCAAACAACCAAGTAATGAACAGGTGACGCCTGAACAAGTCAGGCATCACGGAGGTAAATCAGTCCTATCCGATTTCCCCAAAGTGGGTAGGACAGGGGACGGAAAAAAACCCCAACTCTCCCTCACCAGAGGAAAGCGAAAGCAGTGCAGTGCATTAGCCAGGTCAGGTCTAATATCTATAAAAACACAAAAAGAGTTTCAGCAAGGAGAAAGGAGGGCATGTTAACAATCCTCACCACCTTTCCTGTTTCACGGCTCTGCTAAGTAACATTGCGGTGGGGTGGACCATCAGGAAACCATCTTTAATTAAGCAGGATAGATAACCTGCTGTATTTTTTAACTAAGGTAGAACGGCAGTGTATTTGGTATTAATCTTTATTTACCTTTGCCTAAATGTTCAAAGCTAATCAATGAAATGGGAATACCCTTTTAAGTTTCATGATCAGTTTAATTTCTTTTATGGCAGAGGGACTGGGGTTGGTTTTCCTTTCTCAGGAAATCGCTGTCTAGGTTCTCTGTCAGTCCTCTGTTTACCGGATGAAACTCTAGGTCCATAATCATGCTTCCCTGGCCTCATGCCAGTGTCTTAGAAGCTATACTACACTACAGTCCTCTTCATGCTGTTCACATTTTGTATCTCTGTTACAACCTGCTGATGACACTCCGTGACACTCTAAGCTCAATGGCTACTTTTGTCTGAGAACATTCTGCTTGAAGCCTCACAATGTCGAGGTACTGTTGATTAATTGTAAGGTGTCGTCTTGGTCTTATGTCAAATGTGAACAGCATGAGGAGGGACTGTTTAAATCTCAATTCAAGTTGATCCCCTAAATTTATTATTTAAATTTATTTAATTTATTAAAATTAAAAATGTATATATTTATTATTTAGGGATCAAACACCTGCTGTGCGTTTTGCCATTAAGCTACTTGTTGGAGATCAGCAAGTTGTGCAAAAAGTACTGAAACACTGAACAGTTGGATATGTGCCTCCTGAAGTTAGGAGATGGTCTCATTTAGTACATTTATAAAATGTTTCAAGACATTTTGGGTGGCATGTATGAATGGGGCTGCGCCAGATATCTGGCGTCTTTTCAGCCCGATATCGGGCACAGCCCCGTTCGCTACACGTTGAAAAGTCCTGCACGCCATTATCAGGCGCATTACATAATGCCAGTGGCACTTTGTAATGTTCCCGATCTCGGGGGGGGCGTGCGGGAGGCGGACGCACTAAAACCATATTAACCTATAGATTTATAGCTTCACTACAGCATTTCTAGGTGAATTACTGCTGGAACAGGTATACCACTTTCAAACATGAGCCAGAATTGTCGTTTCTGCGCTAGAAAGCGCCTGATTTATGACCCGCTGTAGAGCGGGTTCATAAATCAGGCGCATTCTATGCTTTTATTATGCGCATGAAATTTGCCGTGTAAATGCCAAATTTCATACATACCGCCCTTTATGTTAATCCTGAAATTTCAACCAAAAGCTGAATATCTCTAACTTTTTGTGAGTAGTGTTAATGACAGTGCTGTCCTCATGGCAGTGTCCCAATACTGATGCTAGCTACGAGAAACAAAATGACATACGTCTCGCAAGAGCTTCAGTGACGCCTCCATCCCCAGTCCCTCACTGATGACATCATATTCATGGATCACCTGATGCTGCCGCCACAAACTGGTGTACACAGTCACAAGCGGCCACCCGGGTGACCCCAGGGGTCAGTGATTTGCTGCAGCATGATATGATCAATGAACATGGCGGGATCGGAAGAGAACACTGGAGCTCTGGCAGCACTGGAATGGTGGTGGTGATGGGAGAGGTAAGTATGGGTTAATTTTCTATTTAAGCATGGTGAGAAGTGGTAGGGAGGTTTTGTAGAAATCTTGGAAATCCCCTTTAATGTTGTTATATTACGAGATTTAAATTAATAAAATTACTCAATAATTACTTAGTTCCAAATGCTGATAACTTGATATGACCACATGTAGCCCACAAGACGCTGGAAGGGAACACTGGTGGAATATGCTTATGTTGTAGAGTTATTTGCTGTTCCTTATCCTTGTAAATTCTATGTATAGTTTCAGCAGGTGGCAGCATGTACCAGTGTATGCACCGCAAAATGTATCTTGTATACAAAGAATATATTTGTAATAAATATGGTATAAATGTTACCGATTTGGAGGCCACACAAGATGTTTTTCCAGTTTTCATTACTTACTAGTTACATGACTGACACTTTTAATATCCCGTGCTGTTTCTGTACAGAAAAATATGAATTGATTCTAATATGTTCTTCTCACAGGTAAAACTTCCAGATATTGAATTTTTTGTAAATTTAGGTGACTGGCCATTAGAGAAGAGGAAGGTACCACCCTTTCACCCTATCTTCTCCTGGTGTGGATCTCTAGAAACAAAGGATATTGTAATGCCTACATATGACCTGACAGATTCTGTATTGGAGACCATGGGAAGGTAATTTGGTCCTTGTAATTGTGTTTTTTCAGTGATGGAATGGAATATTGAGTTTACTTTGCATTCAGGCAGTTTGCTCCTTTGAAGCCTTTGATGAAACTTATATATAACTTATGTTCCTTTGTATATAAGGTATTTGAATTATTAGCAATTACCTGCTATACTTGTGAATCACTCTCTTTACTAAGCAGAAATGTATTTGACAATGGGTTAGTGCTGACCTGAGATAATTAGATTCCTTAACGATACTCTCCCAGGTGCCTTCAAAAGATAACCGGGGGCAATGCATTTTTTCTTTCAAAGGAGGGAGTAAAAGGACTGTCATGATGTCTGTGCAGTACACCAGCCTTCTCCTGTGTCCATTGGAAGAGAGAGATAACGTACATAAAATCAAGATTAATGATGTAAATATGTTGCAGCATTAATGTTAAACTGGTCCTGAGTTACAACCTGCACTATATTATGGAAGTGGCTTCCACAATTCTACTGATCGTGCAAACGATAGACATCTTGTAGCTAAATCTTTCCTTTACAGCTTGCCTGAGCTTCAATAATGAAGTGGGAGAGTTAGCTTTTTTTTCTTATCAGATTACTGTAGTGCCTTATAATAGAAATACTGAAGCACGCAGGAGTTTGATTGTGACTCTGTACTATATGGCCAGGTTCACAAAGGGTTGTTTTTGTTGGTGTTTAAAACCATATGAAAAAGTACAATGGTTGCATTTTTCTCATGTTGCAGGCATTCTGTATGTTGTTTAAGTGGTGTCATACATTGTTAAAGACGTATTAAGCTTATTGAAGTCTATGGCTGCAAAGTGTTTTGCTTTGAAAAGCACCTAAAAAAATAGAGCAGCAAAACACACTTAAAAGTGTTTTATCATTTGAAGTGTTCGTGCTTTTCAGCTAATTCTCTGAGATTAAATTTGAAATCTAGGGGTGAGTCTCTCCTGCCAGGAGATGTCTCCCCTAACTGAAGACCTGTGACATCATCATTCTCCCCCCCCCCCTCTTCCCCTCTGTTACCAGGCAGCAAACTGGGTTATATGGAACAATGCACACTGTCCTCCCCTCTCCTCTCCCCCTGTTAACAGGCAGGAGACTCTGTAATACTGTCTTATATGAGGGGATCTGTGACTTAGCCAGAAATTGCCCAGATCATTCACCCTAGAACTGGGAGATGTTTATAGAACCAACAGACCTTCGTTTCACTATCGATTTTAATAGCTCAGAGGGGAGAAAACACAGAGTGTGCAGGCAGCCAGTCCCAGCTCATGGGGGCATGGCCGGGGCGTTTCTGTCTGGGGGCGTATCCCAACAGGCTGAATGAAATGTCAGCCAGCCAATCACAATGCAGGGGGCATGTTTAGGGTGCGGGATCCAGCCAGCAGCAGCAGAAACAGAATACAGATTTACAGAAAAGCTCATATCTGCTAAACCAAGTGACTGAGGTAATGCAACCCAATTACAAAAGTGCTTGTTTTTACTGACCCCTTAATCTGAGACATGATCTTTGTAATGATAAAACCCATTTAAAGTTGTGTCAGTCCAGCTTAAATAAGTTACTACTCTCTATTTTATTTTTTTGAGGGAATATATTAAGGATGCAACATACATCTAAATTTCATATAGAGCAGCTGCTGGTGTAAAACTGTGAGAAGTTGCTAGCTATCACTAGAGCTTGTGGCTAAATCAATGTTTTATATCTTGTTTTCTCAGCTGGGGAGTTAGAAAGGCCAAGGTAGTACTTGTAGGTCTTTATCCTGCTCTTTCAACCAATGCAGGACATTTCTAGCTGTGTTTACAGCTGGAACAGCAGAGGCGGTTGGCAGGGGGACAAGCAGATCGGGTGTTGACTGGTACCAGTGGGTGAGAACGTCTTGCGACTGGACATTACGCCAGTTTCTTTTGTCGTAGGCTGATATGGTCTGGATTACAGGTATAGACAGAGGATGCGTAAAGCCGGGCCGGGGAATGTATGACAGTCATAAAACTGATGTAGTGGAAGAGTATCTGCTTGTTTCCCACAGGAGACATGCGTGAATACTCAGCCCAAGACAGGAAGACTTAAAAGCGGTTTCGAGAGTGCAGGAGGAGAAGCAGATTGCACCAAACAAGATGACTTGAGGCAGCGTGTCTGGCTTTGCTGACCCCAGTGAATGATACCATCCATACTCCATTCCAAAGCTTGAGCATGCCACTGTAACCATGGGAGAAAATTTAGACGGATGACTGGCAGACAGAATTTGGATATCATGGAGGGATAAGTAAAATTTCCTGTGGAACCAGAATCCAGCACGACAGAGACTTGAAAACAAGTCACTACTGCTGTAATGTGCATGAGGTCTGACAGAGGAGCCTCACGGGATCCATGGCCAGTTTGTACTGTCATGAAAAGTAATGTAGGTGTATATCCTCGGGGTCATTACAACGATCATGCGGACCACGTCAGGGAGTGGAGTCTAAGGAGCCCCCTGGTATTCTCCAAAGCCCTCTGCAAGGCAGGGTGGGCTTGGCTGCGGGGGATTCCCAGGTTGCGACCCCTGATGTGGCCACTTGCGGTGACAGCTGAGTGCACAAGCCAGGAACCAAGAAATCAGGGGTAGCAGCGCAACTAGCTGGCAACAGTCAAGGGGTTTACAGCTTAGGTGTGGCAGGTATAGCAGGTAACAGCAGGAGAGAGCACTGTTCTCGTTCACAGATCTATAACAACAAACTGGCCAAGAGCAGAGGAAGGAAGTTGCTTAAGTCTCAGGTGGTGGCCAGTCATTGGAGCACCAATGATGCGCTGGTCCATTAAATCTTAAATGACCAGCGTGCGCACCTTAAGGGGATGTTCACACGGATGATTCTGGGACGGATTGCAACCGTATTGCGTGCCGTATTTGCGCTCCAATACGGCTGAAATCGGTCCCAGTCATTACGGTAATTCACAGTTCTCATAGAGAACTATGGATTCCGTCTCCCCCTCCCCGCTCGGCGAATATGCCGAGCGGGGAGAAAGTAACATGCACATTATCCCGGCGGGATACGCGCCGTGGATAATGAATGTCTATGGCCCCCCACGCCCTGCTTCGGCCCCCGTCCACACGGCGTAATTGTGGGGCGAAATCCGTCCCGCAATTACGCTGGCAATAAGCCGTGTGAACCGGGCTAAGAAGGAAGAGCGCGCACACCAGATGGCAGCAGAAGCGGGGGGAAGGGCGCATAAATGTGCAGAGCTGAGTAGGTGCCAGTAGGGCCTTCTATATAGGGAATGGTGACACAAGTTCACCCACTGTCCAGAACGAAGAATGCGGCGCATACCTTGACACACAGATTGTCTTTTCAAAATAGACCTTTGAGTGCTGCCAGCATTAAATGGGTGGAGGGATAGCCTGTCAGTGCTCAGATCATACGCCGCACACTGCATCAAATTGGTCTGCATGGCTGTCATCCCAGAAGGAAGCCTCTTACAAAGATGATGCACAAACTGCAAACAGTTTACTTGTCTTCAGCAAACTAAGGACATAGATTACTGGAACCATGTCCTGTGGTCTGATAAAACCAAGATAAACTTATTTGGTTCAAATGGTGTCAAGCATGTATGGCAATAACCAGGTGATGAGCATAAAAATAAGTGTGTCTTGCCTACAGTCAAGTATGGTGGTGGGAGTGGCATAGTGTGGGGATGCATGAGTGCTGCCAACTGTGGGAGCTAGTTCATTGAGGGAACTGAAATACTGAAGCAGAGCATGATCTCCTCTCTTCTGAAACTGGTCTGCAGGGCAGTATTCCAGCATGATAACGACCCCAAACACACCTCCAAAACGACCACTGCCTTGTGAAAGAAAATGAGGGTAAAATGTCTCCAGACCTAAACCCTATTGAACATCTATGGGGCATCCTCAAATGGAAGGTGGAAAAGTGCAGGTTTTCATCAACATGCATATCTAAGGGCTTGCTTTTTGCAGTACAAGATGTACTTTCTCTTCAATATCATTGTGGCACATGGCACATTGAGTATAGGACCGTGCCCTAGTAGGCTGATACTAGGTATAAACCAAAAGTGCTGACTCTGACTAGGTGGGCCATATCCCTCCTACCAATGCCAGGCTACTCCGTTTTAGCATAGTGTCCGCAGTAGGCAAACGCTGCAATACAGGTCTGCTGCATTTTTTTTATTTTAGCTTCATTTCTTACATTTTCCCTTTCAAGAGGGGCCAAAGTTTTTTTCCTCACCTGTCAGGGGGGTTGTCATGGTGATTGCCACTTTAGATGTAATCCCCCACATACCCTTCGCACTTGCATGCAAGACCTTGGCAGGATGGTTGCAGCCTTCAAAGCCCTGCCGTTCGCACAGTTGCATGTGTGCCTCTTTCATCAGGCAATCCTGGCTGGCTTGGATTGAGACTTATTTTTTTTTAGACAAAGAAATTCTGCTACCTTCACTCTTTCAGGGTAAGCGATTTCTTTCTCGATAATGAAAGTCAGGGCCATCTTTCTAGCATTCTCATTGGTCCGTTCTCCAGGGTCACCCAGTCTGGATTCAATCCGACAACAACTGTGGTGGCTTACCTGAATTGTCAAGGGGCAACAGGAGCCGTACTGCCTTCCTGGAGACCTCAAGAATCCTCCATTGAGCAGAACTCTGTTCCGTTCCTCTCAGCGATGTTCATTCTGGGAGGGGAGAAATGGATCACTGACCTCCTCAGCTGGAAATCAGTGGATCTTGGGTAATAGTCACTCCTGTTGGAGGAGTTTCAGCTTCTTTGTTAAATGTGGGGCACTCCAAATGTGGATCTGTTCACGTCCCACCTCAAAAATCAGCTCCCAGCTATGTGTCCAGTTCCAGAGACTCTCTGGCTCTTTCCTTTTATGTGCCAGTCCTTCCATGGATTCAGTTTGCACTGGTTTATCTCTTTCCCTCTCTTCCCCTCCTCACTCGGGTGCTCAAACGGCTCAAGAGCCAGATGGTTCCAGCCATACTCATCTCTCCAGATTGGCCCCGCAGGGCTTGGTAAGAGGATCTCATCACCCTGTTGGCAGAAACCCCATGGCCTCTACCTCTGGTCCATACCTCCTTGTCCAAGGTGCTCTATTAACCCCACTTTACCTCAACTGCCGTTTACGGCATGGCTGTTGAAACCTCAGTCTTGAAATCTCGCAGTCTTTCAGATCCCAGTATTCGGGCCTGCAGGTTGCTGTCTGCTGGGAAGCCTTTTTTGCCTGTTGTGACCTGCACAGTTTTCACCCTCTAGGTTGTTCTACCCCATGAGTTATATCGTTCCCTCAATCAGGCCTAGATCAGGGCCTTGGCCTTTCCTTTTTGAAAGATTAGATTTTTGCCCTCTCTGTTCTTTTCCAGCACTCTTTGACCTACCATCCTCAGGTCAAAGCTTTTTTGCAGGTGGTGGTTTACTCCATCCCATCTGTTCGTAGACTGATAGAACTGTGACGATTACATTTTGTTTTAAATGCCATGCAGGATTCTCCTTTTGAACTGTTGCATGAAGATTAACTCTGCTTACTTTCTTGGAAGGTGGCCTTCCTTTTGGCAATTACATCCATTTGTCAAGTGTGTGAACTGGCAACTCTCATGTAGATCCCCTTTTTTAGTTCTTCATAAGGAAAAGGTCAAATTGGTTTCGTTTGGTTCTCCCCAAAGTGGTCTCATCATTTCACCTTAATGGCCATAATTCTTCCCTCATTTTGCCCCTCCCCCTTGCACTCTCGAGAACGGTCCGGTCTCTGCATTGTTTGGATGTCGTCAGGGCCGTTCAGATCTATCTTGCCACTACTGAATCCTTTAGGTGCTTCAACTCCCCTTTTGTTATTCCAGAGGGCACGTATATAGGTCTGGCGGTCTCTAAGGCTACCGTTGGCAGCTAGATTCGGTCTGCACTCTCAGAAGCCTACCGATGTAAGGATAGAACTTGAGAGGTCGGGGCCTCCTGGATGGTTCGACATAATGCCTCGAATTCCCAGGACTGCAAGGCTGCTAAGTGGGGCACTCTTCACGCCTTCACTAAGTTCCACCAAATACATTGAAGCACCTGTGATGCCCTGGCCCTTTAAATCTTAAATGATCAGCGTGTTCGCCCTAAGAAGGAAGAGCGCGCACACCAGATGGCAGCAGAAGTGGGGGCAGCGAATAGACATCCAGAGGTTAGTAGGTTCCCTGACCTCGGCTGACTCAAGCCTGGGTCGTAAGATCCTTCAGGCAGCGGTGTGCTAGCTTACTGGTACTGTTGTCATTTTTCTTTCTCGTTTTTTCTCCACCCTCCCAGACTGCTTTAGGACATTCCAAGGTGCTGTGTCCCTCAATGATATTGATGAAAAAATTGGATTTTTGTACTGTAAAATCTTTCTCGTCTGATTCATTGGGAGACACAGATCTCTCCCTCTTTTTTCTTGTTCTATTCCAATTCTCATTTTGTCGCTCCCTTCCTGGTATTGGTCTGTGGTTCATTCTTTCTACTTCTGCTTTTGCATGTACCGTGTAGCTTGTTGTTGGTAGGACGAACCAACACTTTGGTTTATGCCTAGTGTCAACCTCCTAGGGCAAGCGCCTATACCCAATTTTCTGTGTCTCCTAATGAATCAAACAAGGTATTTACAGCAAGTGAAGTCCAATTTTGTAATAGTGCCGTTTACCATACTATAAAATATACTGGGAAAGCGAAAAGAAATTCTAAATGGTGTGAAGATTGAAGAAAAATTTTTACTTGCGTTATTTTTGTGGGGGGTTTGTTTTTATGGCGTTCACTGATAAATGGCGTATAAATGATATGTTTGCTGTATTTTGCGGGTTGGTACAATTCTGGTGAAAACAAATATGTGGGGTTATCGTTATTTTTCAGTACAATTAAAACATTCTCTAATTTTTTGTGCCATTTTTGGGGATCAATAACTTTTTTGTTTTTTCACCTATGGATTTGATATTTTGCTGGATGTGACCTTTTGGCATGCATGTGGCTTTTTGATCACATTTCATTCCATTTTTTTAGGGACATAAATTAACCTAAAAACCCCACAATTTTGGCGTTTGGAATTTTTTTCTTCTACGCTGTTCAGGGTATGGGATAAATGTTATATTAAAATAGATGTGCCTTTTATGAATGTGGTGATACCAAAAGAGAGTTTTTCTTTTTTTACTTTTAAAATTAATAAAAAAAAAAAAAAAAATTTATTACTTTTTTTATTTTAATATTTCAACTTGTAGGCCACCTAGGCGTCTCCATTGCTTATACAACCTTTTGCATGTTATAGATAATGCAGAATGGTGTACCAGGATGATGCTTCAATTACTTCAGGTTCTGACATGGTGGCTGTGGAAGACTTTATTAGGTTTCCAGCTGCCATGGTAACCGCTCCGCACAGAAGAAAAACAGAAACATGGCCATACTCACTGCTAGAAAAGCTAAGATGAGTCTAAACACAGCACAGAGGCAGCATACACCCCCATGCTATTAAAGAAAAATACCCAGGTGCAGCTGATTGGTGGTAATCCATATATCTCTCCACTAGGTGGACAGAAAGCTGCACCTTAAATTGACATCTATTCACAGAGCATGCAATAAAGCCACAATACTATACGTTGGGAGACTAAACAGATGCAAAAATACCCGTAAGACAGCCGCTCGCACACCTTCCATGCATGAGGGGGGCAGCTGCTGGTATTCTACTTGCATCCAGTCCCCAGTACTGTTGTGCAAAAACACTATTTTCACATACTGGAAAAATATCACATATTTTATTTTGGTTAAAATAATGGCCACTATATTGTAAGCCTGCAAGACTCCTTCACTGCTAGTCATTTATTGCAGGTCCCTACACTCCCTTAACATCACAAAATATACAGAAAAAGGGGAAAAAATAACTCAGAAGAAAAACGGAAACATGGCCATACTCACTGCTAGAAAAGCTAAGATGAGTCTAAACACAGCACAGAGGTAACACAGGCCCCCATGCTATTAAAGAAAAAATACCCAGGTGCAGCTGATTGGTGGGAATCCATATATCTCTCCACTAGGTGGACAGAAAGCTGCACCTTTAATTGACATCTATTCACATAGCATGCAAAAAAGCCACAGTACCATACGTTGGGAGACTAAACAGATGCACAAATACCCGTAAGACAGACGCTCTCACACCTTCCATGCATGAGAGGGGCGGCTGCTGGTATTCTACTTGCATCCAGTCCCCAGTACTGTTGGCGCTCCGCACCCCACAGTCTCGTCACAGGAGGGCCGATCAGAGGGAGGAATGGTGCGCATTCATTTAGAAACGCGGCTGCGATTACCACTAAATCTAAAGGGTTAAACAGCAGGGATTAGAACCATCATTGATCCCTGCGGCTGGCAGTGTGTTTCTGCTGTAATTAACAGCAGGCACCCACCATGTATAATTTTTACACTTATAGTAGCATACTCCTGTGTTCTAGTACATTATCCTCAGTGACACTATATCATAGGCTGCTTAGAGGGCAGCACTTAGGGAGACATGTATGATCAGGTTTTTAACCCTTTTCTTGCGTCAAATGCACCAAAGTGAGCAGTCTACGATGTCTAATGCGCATAATGAATGTGTTAGGCGCATTGTTCGTAAAACTCAACACTTTCTAATGCGCCTAACATGAGGGGGCGTTCTGGGGGCGTGTTGCACCACACTTGTTCTATTAGACACATATATGAATGTGGTTCGGCAAAACTAGGCGCATTACTGCTCCGACAGGCAGATCTATTTTAATGTGGTCTGCCTGAGGAGTCGAAGTGGAGCTAGTTTTGCTATTAGGGCTAACAATGTCCCTTATTTCACAACTTACACCAGTACAATGATCAAAAGTGATTTATGATAGTTATCAAACTATATAAAATTTAATTATATAAATTTAATAAAAAATGTATCATATAAAATTTATATAAACTTATATATCCAAAAATATAAAAAAATATCTCCCATAAAATGTATTTAAAATTAAAAGAAGCTAAAAGTAATTTTACATTAAATAACCCACTGATGATGATGATCAAATTTTTATTTTTAACTGCTCTCACCCTTTATTCTACATACAGCAAGAGTCAGCACACCACAGGTCTGGCTGGGACCTGTGGTCCTCCAATCAAGATCAGTACCATAGTTTCTATTCACTGACATGCTATTCTAATGATTTTTCTCTTATTTCCAGCCTATCTATAGTCTTTATACATATTAGCCGCATTACTTATGCGCCTAAGTTCCGTAATGTGCCAAACATACAGGCGAGGTGCTTTGAACTTTAGACTCCATTTATGAACGCACAAAAACTTTCATACATTCAGGCGCATTTCACACTGAAAAATAGATGAGAAAATGAACTTCGATGCACGTAGTTCCATACATGTCTCCCTTAGTATGCCCTAACTGCACACTTACTAACTGAACAGCCCTGGAGCCCTTTTTTGTACATTTCTGCATAATCTAATGTCATTAGCTGCTATAGAATGGATTCTTGTACGATAAAAGGGGCAAATCCTTGATAAAAGGTGTGTGGTTCATATTGCACAGCAAATGTGGCATCAGAATCTCTGTAAAAATTGTCTCTAATATGCACTCCATTGATTTGGGAATATGCACCACAATTAACACTGTGCATATTATTTCCAATGAGGTAACCTGACACTTTATGATGTAGTTTCCATGTGTGTTCTGTGCATAGAAGGTTGGCAGGTAAGCCAGGAAACAGCTTAGTCTCATTAAATGGGGCTACGTCACCTCAAAGTCACCAAGCAGGTTTACCTATGTCTGTCTGTCTTCAATGGAATTTGCTTTTTAGACCTCTTAGGCTCCCATAGAAGTATCTATCTCTCTCTTTTGTATTCCATACTATCAGCTTAGGTTGGAAACCATATTCATTTTTATTTATATCTTTTTAAATGTAAATTTTTGGGCTGAACGCAATCTTTATGTACCACTAATTTCTCTATGGTGTGTTCATGATTTTTGTATACTCTATATACATTCCTTTATTAATTATAATAATTAATGCATTGCCTTTTATGTATGTCATGTATGTATTTTTATATGGATTTCATGTAATATTTATATTCATGATGTAATCTTTGATGTTAGGATGCTCTCATTTTGACTTGAGCTTCTACAACATTGTGCCACAAACGATGCCAATGTATTGATGCTGACAAGTCTCTGATGTTAGGGGAAACCCTTATAAATGATCAGAATCAATAAACACACACAAACAGTGTGGATACACTGGCGATTTTGCAAGTTTTCCCACCTACAAAGCTTGGAAAGGTTGGTAAATTTTATCATAGGTACACTTCAACTGTGAGAGACAGATTCTGAAAAAAATCCAGAAAATCATACTGGATGATTTTTAAATTATTAATTTGCATTTTATTGCATGAAGTTTTTTATACAATAGAAACACAGAACTTGATATTTGGTACAGAAACCTTTGTTTGCAATTACAGAGGTCAGATACTTCCTATAGTTCTTGACCAAGTTTGCACACTCTGCAGCAGGGATTTTGGCCCACTCCTCCACACTGATCTTCTCCAGGCCTTTCAGGTTTCAGGGCTGTCACTGGGCTACATTGAGTTTCAGCACCCTTTGAAAATTTTCGAATCGGTTCAGGTCTGAAGACCTTGAAATGCTTCTTACAGGGGGCGTGGTCTGCCATGGCTGCGTGAAGAAGCCTTTCTCCTGAGCTCCTCTGCACCCTCCAGGGAATCCACAGCCATCTGCCTCACAATCATGGGCAAAGCTTCCAAAAAGACGAAAACCGGCCCTGCAACAGTTGCTGACCCCGCTCAAGGGATCATTGGCCAGTACTTCGGGCGTTTTGCAGCTCTTATGCCTCCTGAGAACTCGGAGGAGCGTGGACCCCAAGATGGCCGCCCGGCCCACCCAGCAGCTGTGTTCCATGGCACAGCGCCCGACATCAAGGAGAAGCCTGCCACTCGCTCGGCCCGCAAGAAACGGGACGCCCTACTGCCCAGCTCCTTACCGGCGGCTCCAGCCAAGGCGGGACGTCCAGATGCCGTCTGCACCGCCCGGGACGTGCGCTCTCCAGACGCGGCCTGCTTCTCTGCCAGCCTGGACCTGAGACCGGCGCCTGCTCTTATCGCGGCCTCTTCTTCCGGGACTTCGCCGAGTGGATCTCCTGCGCGCGATGTATTTTGGGCCCCGGGGCCCCGGGTATGGGTCCCGGGGGGAAAGGCCGGTGCCAAATTTGTGGGGGGCATTTCCTCCCCGGGGGTTGGGGTCCCGTAAGGGGAAACCCCCGGGGAGACATGGCCCTAAGAGGCTCAAAAAGTGGGTTTTCCCCCCCTTGGGGGGGAAATTTTTCCCACTTAAAAGGGGCCTTGGGGCCCCCCCCAGATGAGATCCCCTCCCATCTTGTGGGGGATCAGTGCCCGGGCTCCATTCCGTATGGGGGTACCCCCTAAAGGGGTAAACCCTTGGGGTTTCCCCCCATTGGGGGGCCCCCAGTGGCTCCCTAAAGGCCCATTAAGAGGAAATTTCTAGGGGGGCCAGGATCCCTGGCCCCCCAGGTTTCCCCCTATAGGGGGGGAGCCCAAAAACCCGGGGCATCCCACCCCCCAACCAAAACGCATTGGGGGTTCGGTGAAGGGTTCCCCTTATCTCCCAAAGTTTACCCCCCCTGGCCAGTTTCCCCCCATCTTTCCCTTATTTTTCCCCAATCAAGGGCCCACCCCCTACTTCTTTAAAAGGACGTTAATTCATTCAAAAGGGGGTAAGTCCCCACCCCCCAGGTCCCCAAATAATCGGGGACCCCCAACTTCTTTAAAAAAACCTCCCCACAAAGGAAATTTTTCCAGGAGAAAAGGTGGGGAAAGGAATTCCCCAAACTATAAATCGGGTTCCCCAAGGCGAGTCCTGGCAGGGAGGATTTTTGCCCCCTTCTGCATTGATTGTGCAAAAATTCCCATTAAAAAATTTCCCTTGGGAAAAGGGACGATTAAGGAAAAGAGGGAGAAAATACTCGGGAAAGGGGTTCAAATCGTCCTGTTAAAGCTATACCCCATGACCAAGTCTCAATAAACCTGGCCGCAAATCCACATTAATCCCCCATTGGACGGGGAAACTGGGAAAAAAACCCCCCGGAATTTTTAAAGGGGAATAAAACCCCATTTTATTGTTAAAAGAATTATTTCCGAAATTCGAGCAACTGGGGGAACCTTTAAAGACGAGGGGAAAATTGGCCTGTAAATGAAAAAAGAAATTTCAATGGGACTTTTTAGAACGGGGAAACCTTTAAATTTAATTAGGAATATTTCCCAAGGGAAATTTGAAAAATTTTTTAAATTGAATAAAATTTGGGGGAAAATTTTGAATTTTACCCCTAGGACCAAATTTTTTTTTCGGTTTTAAGAAAGTTTTTTTTTATTATATTTTGAGCAAATATTTCCCCTATTTTCTTTTTTTTTTCTGATTTTATAAAAGTTTTTTGTATCTAATTTTACCAAATAGTTTTTTTCATTTACTTTTTTTTTAAATCAAAAATTTTTCTTGTATTTTGGGGTTACCCCAAATATCAGGGTGAAAAAACTTATTTGTTACCTGGTTTTGACTATTCGTAACTGGGTTGCTTTGGGCCCCCCTTTGGGTTTTGGCCTTGGCCCTTTCCCTTCCTCATGGGGGTGCGCCCGTACTGTTTTTTACCTGTCCCACTATGTAGTGGAGGGAAAGGGGCTGCTGGGAAACTGGGTGAATGGGGGCGGAAGTGACGTTACGCGCACATGGGGCACTGGCCCCACCCCCCGGGGGGAAAAATTTTCTGGGTGGCGGGGGGGGCGGAAGGGGGAGGACGGAGAGAAAACGCGACCGGGTTTTAACCCACGTGAGGGCGCGATACACCCGGGTCCCGTAAATTTTAAGGCGCTTTGCATTCAAACAAACGGCGGGCCCCCTCAAGCCCTTCCGAGTCTGTTGGGGGCCGGGACGCTCCTATACCTGCATCTAAAAAAAGCAATTTACAGACTTCTTTTTGGTAAGTGCAAAAAAAATTTTTTTTCGCTTTTTTTGATAAAAATATCTATACTATGTGGGGTTAATAAGTTTTGTTTAAGTGGTGGGGATGGGGCATTTATATCCAGACATATTTGTATCCCAAAATGGGTTACATACCCCGCAAATGTTTTTTTCTGGTAACCCATTTTATATAAAGTTTTTTTTGTATTGTTCATTTAAAAAAAGGGGGTTTTCTAAAAAATTTAAAATCATTTTTTAAAATTTCCCCAAATTTTTTTTCGAAACATTTTGGGGCATTTTTACATCAGCCAATTTGGTTCCCAAAAACCCTGGGGGGGTTGGGGGGGCTTAATGGCATTCGGGGGGAAATTTTTAATCTTTTTGGTTGGTGCCCCATACCAGTGGGGGCCCCCCCTTTTTTGGGGCGAGTTTTTAATTTTGAAAAGGGTTGGGGAAAAACCCCCCTTACCCCCTTTTTTAAATTTTTTTTTTGCATAATGAGCTTTTTCCCCATTTTTTGTTTTTGTTTCCCAGGAAAATTTTTAATTTTGGAAGGAAAAAATTTTTAATTTACCATTTCAAAGCCTCATTTTGTTTTTTTTCCAAAATATTTCCCCTTTTAGTAGCAAATGAGTTAAGTTTTAATCCCAGAATTTAAAATTTTTTGTTTCCCAAAAACCCCGGTTTTAAAATCAAATTTTTGGAAAAAATTAATGGGGGCCCTTGGTTAAACCCGTGGGGTAAAGGAAAAATATTTAGATTAAAATGCCCATTAAAAAAAATCCCCCTTCCCCTGGGCGATTTTTCCTTGTTCAAGGGTTTAGGTGGGAAATAAAAAATCTGGGAAAACCCCTAAAAAATCAAAAGGTTTCCCCCAAGGGGGAAGAATATTCTAACCCCCCTTAAAAAATTAAATTTGGTTTTTTTCAGAAAGGGGGAAAAGAAACGTTCTCTTTGGGTTTTCAATTTTTTTTCCAGGGAAAAAACTGCTGAAGGACAATAATTTTTAAAACCCAATTAAAAAGTGGGCCCTTTAAAAAGGCCGAATTTTGTAAAGGAAAAAAAATTTTCGAACCAAAAAAATTTAAAACCCCCAAGCCTCCCCCTTTTTGAATTTGGTATTTTTTGGAAAAAGTACAAAATTTTCTTTCCCCCCCCCAAAAAAAGCCCCCTTCCCCCTACCTTCCCGATTGAGGGAAAAATAAAAGAATCCCCCAAATAATGGGGGAAAAAAGCGGGGAACTAAAAGAAGGGGGCCCCAAAACCCTTTTTTTTTTCCCCAATCATCTACTTCAACCCCAAAAACAAACTGTCCTAAGGGACACATCAAAAAATTCCCCTTATTTTAAAAATCCGAAATGAATTCCCCCCAAAAAAAAAAATCCCATTTCCCCCAAAAAAATAATCATTTAATGTTAAAGGGTTCTCTTTTTAAACCAAAAATTTGGCTAAAAATTTAGTCCAAAAATTTTAAATGAGTTTTTCTTGAAAAAAAGATACATTTGAAAATGGAACATTTAAAAGTTGAGGACTTTTTAACTAAAAAACCTTTTAAAAATTGCGTTCCCAAAAAAGTAAAAAATGCCCCCCCTAAATTTTTCTGTTGAGGGTTTTTTTTCCCCAAGTCCTAGAAAATTTTTAAAATTTTAAAAAAAGGGGTTATAATTTTTACTTTTGGGAAAAAACGGCAAATTTTGAAATTTTTGGGAAAAAAATCTTTAAAAAGTTTCCCCCCGTAGGGGGAAACATTTTGGAATGGCCCCCGGATTTTATGGGGGAAGGTTTGATTTTTCCCTTTTGGTCCACCCCCTTTAATGGGCCTTGAAAAGGCCCTGGGGAAATACAAACAGATTTTTAAAAACCCCGGGGAAAAAAACGATTTGACGTTCTTGAAATTTTAGTTTTCCCCCAAAAAACCCCCCCCAAAATTTCCCCGAAAAACCCCCATTTTTTAGTTTCCCAAATTCAAAAGGGTGTGCCTAAAAGGGGGAAAAACCCTGTGCCGGATAGGAGCTCCACAAAAAAATTTTTTAAAAAGGTCCCAAAAAATTTGGGGGGAATTTCCCCCTTTTCCTTAACGAAAATCCATGGCTTCCAGGAAAATTTTTTTGGGGTAAAAATACCCAAATCCCCTTAAGGGGATCACGGGGGCAGGAAATCCTTCCCCCAAGGAGTGGAACGCCCAAAATTTCCCAAAGGGGGGGCCCCAGGTTTTTTAAACCCTAATTGTTTGGGGCTTTTGGGTTTTTCTACAAAAAAGGGCTTTTTTTCCGGAAAAATTTTCCAAAATTTAAAAAACAACCGGCCCCAATTAGCGAACCATATTTGGGGGGGCCTAAAATCTTTTGGGGAGCCCCTAAAAATCGTACCCCTTTTAAAAAGGTCAGATGTTTTTTTCGGGTGGGAAGGAAAAAGGTTCAAACAGAAATTTTAAAAAAAACAATATTTAAATCAGGTTTACCCTGAAATCTCCTAAAAATTGTTTCCGGTTTTCAAAAACTGACGATTAAAAATATTTTCGTAAAAAACCTTAAAAAACTTTGCATTATAACTCCCAAAATTGAAAAGGGGTTCCCCCAGGACAATTTTGAGGGGTGCCCCGGAAGTTCCCTAAAAATAATTCATTTCCCCCGGCAAAAACTTGGTGAGGATTAAGGGAAAAGGATACCCGGAGGGGTATAAATTCCTATTTGCAGAAAAAAATGTTTTTTGGTCCAAAAAAATTTTATTAAATTTGGACTGATAAAAAACTTTCAAACACTTAAATTTCCCCAAATCTTAAAAAAAATTGGGGAAATTTTTCCTTTTGGATCCGAATTAAGGCAATCCCCCCGCCCCAAAATTTAAAGGGGGAAAAATTTCGGGATTCTTTTAAAGTTAATTTCTCCCGGCTGAGGGTGTAATAAACGCCTAAGGGCTGGGTTTTTCCCCGGGATTTTTTTAGGCTACATTTAAAAATAAAAAAAATTAGTAATTTTAAAAAAAGGCATCCTTTTCCCGGGGGGTTAAACAAAAATTTGTCGGGTTAAAAGGGGATTTCCGAAACCCGGGGGGTGGGCCCATTGAATGGAATACAAAGACCCCGGGAAATTTTAGCCCCGGAAATGGTGAAATATGGAAAAATTTTAAAAAAAATTCCGTTCCAGACTCACTGAGAACTGGGGCCTTTTTAAAAATCTTAAATTTTTGGGGAAGTCCCTTTTTACCCTAAAAGAAATAATTTTCCTGGCCTTTTGGGGCTTAAAAATTTTATTTAAACCCTTGGAAATCTTATCCCGGGATTTAAATTTTTTTGAAAATAAAGGGGGGGGGCTTTAAAATTTTTTACGCCCCATGATCCCTTTTTTTTTTTGATTTTTCAGGCCGTTTTTCTTATACAATTTTTGAGCCAAAAAATTTTTACCCCTTTTCCCTTTTTTTTACCTTTTTTTCCAAGGTTTATTATTCCCGGATTCACCATTGAATTTATTGTAATCCCCACATTAACAGGGGAAAAAACTTAAAAATTCCTTTTAGGTCTTTATTCCCACAAACATAAGGAGCCAAACAAGCTTTTTGATACCCTTGGTTTTTGGAAATTGGGGTTTTTTAAAATGGGGTTGCTGTTGGGGCCCCAAAGGGGGGTTGGCCCCTTTTGAAAATTTCCCACCCTTCGCCCTTTTGGGTTTTTTCCCTTTCCCCATGTTGGAGGAAATTCCCACCCCAAATTCTAAATTTTGGGGGGTGAAACCCCTTAAAAAGGGGACATTTAAAGCGCGGTCCCCTCGGGCAACCTCGGGGGTATCCGGGTTGGGGGGAGAAACCCCCCGTGGGGAAGTGACGGGGGGGGATAAAATTTCCCGGGGGGGGGAAACCCCCGGGTTTCCCGGGAACCCGGGCCCGGGGTAAAACCCCCATACCCCCGGGCCCCAATTTAAAGGCCCGGTTTGGATTCCCCAAAAACCCCCCCGGGACCCTAAATTTGCCCCCCTTTCCCTTGTTGTGGTTTCCCCTACCCCCCTTCCCCCCCCCCCTTAAAAAAGCAATTTTTGGACTTTATTGGGTAAGTCCAAAAAAACTCTTTTCCGTCCCTTTTTTGTAACCAATTAAATTAAAAAATGCCTTAAATAAGTTTTTAAAAATGGGGGTTTTTTTGGGAAGCCATTTTTTTCTGGAAAATAATTTGGGAATTTAATAAAAACTAAAAATAACCCCAGGATTTTTTTTTTTCGTATCCCCAAACCCCCCTAACCCCCTTTTTTGTTTACTTTAAGGGTTTTCAAAAAAGGGGTAAAAACCTCATTTAATAAATTTCCCTTTTTTTCTGAAAAAAAACCCGGGGTTTAACCCTTTTGGGGCTTTTTTAAAAACTCATTTCTTTCCCCCCAAACCGGGGGGGGTGGGGTAAAAATTTTTCTTTTGGTCTCGTAAAGGGGGCAATTTTAAAAGGGGTTTGGGCCCCATACCCGGGGGGGGGCCGCCTTTGGGCCCCTGGGCCCCCTTTTACAGGGGGTTTTTTGACCCCCTCTTTTTAAGGGTCCCCCTGTTTTTTGGTTTTCATTTTGTATTTTCCCAAGGGTTTTGATTTAGGCAAGCTCAGCCCTTTTTTTAAATTTTGAAATAAAAAGTTTTTTTTTTGCCCCCAAATTTTTCCTAGGGCCCCATTTTTGGGTTTTTTTTTTCAAAAATTTTTAAAACCCCTTTCTGAAATTTCAGGAAAAGGGGTTTTTTTATTTATTTATGTTCCCCGTTTCAAAACATTGGCCGCCCAAAAAACCAAAATTTGAGAGGAGAGGGTTCTTGGTGGCCCCAAGGGAATTGCATAAAAATGCCTTTCGTGGGAAGGAGGTTTTTTGGGCCCAAAAATCTCACGATACTAGCTTATCCTTTTCCTCCTTTCTTTTCAGTGGGGGTGGGTCCCCTTTTCCCTCTTTGCTAAAAAAGCACACCCAAAAAGTTGATTTTTTTTTTTACCCCCAAAATTCAAAAAAGGGGAACAGTGTTCTTGGGGTTTACCATCCCTTCTTCTTCCCCAAAATTAGGGGAGTGGAGTTGATCCCCAAAAAGTTTTTTTTTTGTCTCATTCTCCCATCCCTCCCTGGATTTTTCCAAAGAGGGTCTTGGCAAAATTCAAAAGGGGCCGGGCATGTCCCTGGTATGAGCGGGGGGGCCCCGTGCCCCCCAAAGGATTTTAATTCCATGCGGTTTTCCCTGTGTTACAACGGTAATCTTTGGGGGACGTGGCCCCAGTTCATTCAGGTAATTGACTGGGTCCCCCCATGTTGTTCTGGGCTGTTTTCCTGACCTTTCTCTAAATCATTCTTACTCCACGAGGGGAATATCTTGCATGGAGCCGCGGGACCAAGGCTTTTTTTAAAGTCACCTTGTGTTTTTTTCCTTTTTTTGGAATTATTGCACCAAAACGGTTGTTTCCCTTCTTCCCAAAAGCGTTTCCAAATTGCCCCCTGTACCCCACCCCGGGCCCTTGTGCAGGACCCAATTTGTGTTCTTATTTAGTTTTTGGGAAATTTGGGCCCATGAGGGAAAGGGGTTTGGGAAGTATAAATTGATTGTGTGGACGGGTTTGTCTTTTTTAAACGGGGTTTAAAAGGTTCAAACAGGTAAAAATTTAAATTTCGGATAATAAGTCAGTTAGGGGGGCCTTCCCCTTAGGGTGCTTTAAACAGGGTTTGCATTTTTTGGTGCAGTTTTTTTTTTTTTTTGTGCAGAAAGGCACGCAATTAATGCTGAAACATTGTGCAAAAAAAAAAAAGGGAAACCCAAAAAAAAACCCCATCTTAAACGCCCCTTTAAAAGAAAAACAAACATGTCTGTGGGGTCCCAAAATTTTTCGGGGTTGGAAAGGTAAATCAAATCCTTATTTCATACAAAAAATGAAAAATTTTAATTTTTAAAAACATAAAAATTTTACTTTCCCTAAATTTTTTTTTAATTCTTTTCACAGTTAAAAGTGCCCCCACGAAAAAAATTACAGCCCTTTCCATTTTTTGGGAGGTGGGAAAACTTTGCAAAATGAAAATAGAATTTTCTGAAATTCCATTTTTAAATTTTTTTTAAATTTCCTAAAAAAACGATAATTCAGTTTTTCACCACCCATATGTGTTTTTTTGTAAATTCATGGCTGTTTTATACTACAATCTTATGCAGTTTATGCACGTCTTAGAGATGAACAGAAGCATTCAAAGAAGGGGTGTCCAGACCCGGGATTTTTAAACAGCCAGATTTGTCCCCCCAAACCCCTTTTTTAAAAAATTAAAGTTTGCTTTTGGCTGTGCTCTCCACTCTGGCTTCAAGATGTGGAGATTAGCAGCAGTAGATCTTCCTCAATGGTGTTCATATACCCTAATAAGTAAATAAGGAAATGGTTGTCAAAATTAACTAAAAGAAGCAAGAAAACGCATATACAGTATAACCCGTTTTAGTTTACATGTTATTTGTTTGATATTTGCAAATCAAAACCTAAAATCCGATTAAATATTGAAAGTAAACTAATTCCAGTTTTTACATTTCTAACAATGTTTGAGACTCCTTAAAGGGGGTTTTTTGCCCCCAAAGTGATTTTCCTTCCCTCTTATCTGTCAGGAGAGAATATAAAAAAAGCATGCTGAGTCTTAAACGGCTTCCCCGGGGTGAGAGGGGAGCGGGGTGGCACGAGTGGGGAAATAAAAGGGCCCCTGCAATGTTTATTCAAAAAATTTAAACTTTAAAAACCATTTTTTTTCCCAAAAAAGCAGACAACCCGCATCCCACTGCACTTTCAACCCCACCCCCTTTTGCAAGCCCCTTTCCTTTTCCCCTTTTCCATCTAAGAAGTGCAAACAAGCAACAAGTGCGGCCAGTCAGTCCTTTTCGGGGCCTGGTAATGCCCTTATAAAAAACTTTCGGAAAAACTAAGGGGGGGACTGGGAATTTCTTTTTGCTCTCACAGGCTTCCTTTTTGAAATCACATATTTTTTAAAAAGTGATTAAATACCCATTTTGGAGGGATCCCCCACCCAACTTTTACATCGGGGAAAAACCCCCTTTTAAAATTGTGATCTCCCAAGTAAGTTAGGCTATTTAAAATTTTTGGTTTGCCTCACAGCATCATTCATTTAAACCTCAGTCCTTTTTCTCGGTTTAATTTTTAATTAAAGGGGCGGTTTTACTGGCCTACTATTTTGCCTGAAAGTGAGGAGTGCTGAGGACACCGGGCTGTAGCTATAGTGACCAGCTTTTGGTGGGCCTTTTCAGGGAGATCGTACAGGTCTGTAGCTTTTAGGGGCCCTGGGGAGCAGATGCAGGTCATACAAGGGGGGGGATTTTAAGGAATAGGTAGGACACTAAAAAGGGACACATATTGCAAAGTGCTTTTCAAGATCTTTCACGAAAAAAGCAACCCTTTTATATTTGGAAAACCCCGTTTAAGTTATTGGGGAAGACTTTCCCCCCCCCCCCCAAGCTGGAAAAAAAAATGTTTTGGTGACATGTAAAATAGAGGGCACCTATCTGTTTTTAAAAAAACCCACTTTTCTTGTGCGTATTCCCTTTTGTGGCCCTTTTAAAATATTTTTATTTTTTTGTCTTCAGTAGTTTTTGCATAATTTTCCCGGGGCTCATAAAAATTTCCCCAACAAGCATTCCCCAAAAATTGGCGGGAAAGTAAAATTTTTCAGAATGTATCAGGGCAATAAGGGATTTGGGTTTTTAAGCTTTAATTTTTTATGTAGAGACCCGACTAAAAGGGAAAGATTGTTTTATTGGCCCTAGTAAACTTTTTTTTTGTTTTTGGGGTTTTTGTGCCTCCACACTTAATTTCTTACAAAAAAAACAAAAAATGAAACAAAGGGTTTTTTTGAATGAGCTATATAATGACTGTATTGAATTGTATATATTTAACCAATTCTTTTGGGAGTCATTTTTGGAAAAATCCAGGCTAGAGCTAAAATTTTTGGTGAAAACAGGCAAGTGCATAAAATACCGTTTTTTAAAGAGATCCATTTTTAAAAACCCCCCAGCAAAACCAGCATAATTTGAAAAATAAAATAGATCCCTATGAGGCCTTTAGATTGGGTCATTTTAGCAGTGGCCAGGCGACAATCTGTATTTTTTAATACCAGTTTCAAAAAATTCCCCCATATTGTACTGTTTGTACCCGTCCTTTTGACTAAACCGAAGTGAAATAAGAAAAAAGGGCCAAATCGGTCCAACTAAACCATTGATCTCCTGGATGACATGATTTAAATTTTGGGTTTTAAAACCCCTTTTTTTGATGGGTTTTTTTTTTTATAGCTTTTCAAAAAAAAATCTCAAGTATGTCATATTGGTTTTTTCAGAAAAGTTTCCTAACACAAAATATGTTCCCAAAACATTTTGTGTCTTCCAAAATTTCCCCATAATTTTTTTTCATAGGGGGGGGTCTAGACAGATGTCTGTTTCAGGGCAAACCCCTGGGGCCCAAAAAGGGGGGAAGAAAAATTAAAGGGCCTTTTTTGGGGAGGACGGGAAAGGGGTAAGGAAAGACCCTTTAACTTTTGAAAACTGGGAAAGGAAAAAATCCAGACATTTAAAAATGCTGCTTTTACACACTTCTTTTTCTTTAAAAAATACGGAACCCCCCTTGGTCCCAAATTTTTGCACCCATACCATTTTTTGATTTCTTTAAGGTAAGTAAATTTCAGTAAGCATCACTAGTGTGCAGATGGTTGAAGACACCTTCTGAGAAAACATTTTCACTGTGCTTCTCTACTCTTTAAGGACTTGTCTCATGAAGGAAACTTTGCCTATATGCATTGTAAGGGGGCCCTTCACACGCAATTTTTTTTTTTCCAATTTTGGAAAGGGAAAATTTGCAAAACCAAAAACGCCCAAAACCCCAAAATCGGGGGGGAAAAAAACCAACCCAAAACCCGGCCCCCCTGCCTTGGGGTTTGGGATGCGGTGTTGGAAAAAGAAACAGGAACTACACCTTTTAGGGTTTAAAATTAAAAGGGGCCTTCCCTGTTGGTCTTTTCGGAACCCGGAAAAGAATTGGAAACATGTTTTTAATTTTCTGGTGGAAACCGGGAAATTTTTTTTTTTGAAAAAAAGGGAATTTTTCCAATTTTTAAACATTTTTTAACGGGGCCCCGATCCCCTTTTTGTGAACACCAATGTGTTTTAAAAATTAAAAAACAATGGGAAAAACACGCTGACTTATTGATACGTGGTTTTGGGGCCATTAGGGTCCGACAAAAACGGACCAAAAAAACGTATCTAAAAGTGTATGTTCACTCGGACTCAACACGCCGTGGGGAAACATACCGGGAAAGGGATATGGAAATCAAAGATGCAGGGAAAAAAGAGCTGCTTTTTTGAGGGGAGCCCCTTGTTTTGGCAGATTCAAGCCATCCTTGTATTACTTGTATCACCAGTCATCATTATGGCTACCATGAATTTCTAAATTTGTTTAACCCCAAAACGACCACCGTAAGGTCAATTTTCCCCGGACTGGAAATATTTTTTCCCCGGAAACCCGCAGGGGGTAAATGGGTTTTCCCCCCGCACCGGGAAATTTTTTAAAACCCGTTGTCTTAGGGTGGGTTCAACAGTGTTTTTTTTGTTATGTTTAAAAAGTATAGTTTGGATGGGATGAAACCTATTCCCAAAAAAAAATGGCTTGTTTTTTCATTGGGTACAACGGGTTGAAAAGGTTAAGTCAGAAATGAAATTTTTTTTCTCTGTTTGTCATAGCTTGCTTTTTGGGTAGGGTTTTTTTTTTTATCCAAAAGCGTGGTCTACTGTGCTTCTGTGTCCTACAAAAAAAAACCATACGTTTGCATATGGGGGTTTTTTTTAAATCATGACAAAAAATATGCCCAAGGGTAAATTTTAAACATTTGCAAAACGTTTAAAGGGATAAGGGTTTTTTTAAATTTTTTATTTACCCTTGTGATTTTTTTTACATAAAAATGTTAGTATAAAAATTAAAATTAAAAAAGTAAATTTTTTTAAGTTAAAACATGGTGTGAACGTATACAAAAGGATGCCCCTGTTTTTTGCATTAATTAAAAATTGGAAAAATTTTTGTAAGTTTTCATGGTTTTGTGTTTTTTGTCCAAAATGTATCCAAGTGCAACATTGAAAAAACGCGTGTAAAAGCGCCATTACATGAGAAATGATTTTTTTTTTATTTATAAGGCATTAAT
This sequence comes from Phyllomedusa bahiana, assembly GCA_025379985.1. Classification (NCBI taxonomy): domain Eukaryota; kingdom Metazoa; phylum Chordata; class Amphibia; order Anura; family Hylidae; genus Phyllomedusa; species Phyllomedusa bahiana. The sequence continues at coordinate 49,977 of JAODAL010015050.1, forward strand.
GTGGATAAAAAAAAAAAAATAGATTTTAAAGAAAAAACAACCAAAAAAAATTACTTACATTTCTGTTAGGTTATGTTCACATGGTGAATTGCGTATTGCAGCGCAATTACGCCCCAAAGTACGCCCCATAATTATGCTGTGTGAACATACCTTTATGCCTCTTCAACTGTTCCAATTGTACCTGTTCTTCGGGTTAAACCCCAAAATTTAGTTTTGTTCATGACAGGAAAATGCCGCTCAGGAAATCACTGTTTTGGCTATGTTTACATGGCTTATTTTGGGACGCATTTCGCCACGTATTAAGAGCATACCGCACTCTAATACCAGGTTTGGCCCCAATTTATTACGGTAAAAAAACAGTTTTTAAAGAGAAAAATGGATTACGCCCCCCCCCCCGCGCATACAATACAATCGTTTTTGTACGGCCGGGGAGATAAATTTAAAGGCTGCGAGAAAAGACAAAACAAAATTGGGGGGCCCCCACACCCGGGTTTAAATTTTCGGGCGTTATGTAAAAAAACCCCGCCGTTTAAAACCATGGAAAAATACCCCCTTTAAATTTTAAAATTTTGGCATTGACCTGTTTTTTAAAAGGGGCAATCCCGGGTAAGTTCACCTGGCAGATCTTGGGGGTTTCTTTGGGCACTGGGTTTTCTTTAGCGGGCCCGAAAAAAAAAGTGGGCATGTCCTCAAATTTTTCTTTCCCTTTGGGGTGGGCAATTTTGAAAATTTTTCCCCCTAAGCCGGGTAAAAACCTGTTCCGCCGGGTTTTTTAAATTGTTGTGGGGGGCGGTTAACGGGAAAAAAACAAAGGGGGTTTTAAGGGGGTTTTATTAAAATTTTTAAAATTTTAAAAAATAATTTTTAAAAACAGGTTTAGGAAAAATAAAATGGTTGGTTGGGTTTTTGGGTGGAGGTTTTATTAAAAGGTTTTTGGGGGGCCAAAAAAAACAAAAACCCCCCCAAAAGCCTTTTCAAAAGGTGGGCTTTGGGAGCCAAATTTCCCCCATGTTGAGCAAAAAAGGCCCCGAAGAAATTTTAAATTTTTCTGGGCCAAAACCAAAGGGCCCTTTTTTGTTTTTCCCAAAGGAATTTTTTTTGGCCCCCTTAAATTGCCCTAGGGTGGATTGGTTTTCTGGGTTTGGGAGTTTTTTTTAACCCCCTTACCCTTTTTTGGTAAACATTTAAAAATTTGTTTTTTTTTTTTGGGAAATTTTTTTTAAAATTTTTCGGTGGGGGGTTTTTTGGGTTGGTGTATTAAAAAAATAATTTTATTAATTTAAAAAATTTTAATTTTTAAAAATATTTATTATTTTTTAAAAAGGGGGAAAAAAATTTTAAAAAATGGCCTTTTAATGTTTAATCCACCTTTTTTTTTTTTTTTTTCTAAAATTTTAGTTGGGAAAAACCCCCTTAAATTTTTTAAGGGGTCCATGTTTCTTATTCCTATAATTTATTATTAAAAAAAATCTAACACTTTTTTAATTTTAGAAAAAAATCTTAAACCCCTTTCTAAAGGTTTTAAAGCATTATCCCTTTTCAGTGGTAATAAAACTTAGATGTATAACTGTTTTTGTAAGAAATCCACCTTTTTTTAAAACAAGGGCTCTTTTGTTATCTTAAAAGTAGAAGTAGTATAAAAAAATTTTAAAAGGGTGACAATTTGTGATATGCGTAGGGAAACTTCCTGAAATAGTGGTGTGATTTTACAAAGTTTTTGCTTGTGGTCGTGGTTCTTTAAATTGCTTTAAAATGAGAAGGGGTTTTATAGAAAAAGGGAGCACTTTACAGGGAAAACATCCTGTTTACAAAAAATAACCAAAGAACATTTTAGTCGGGGAAAAGTGTTGCAAGGGCTTGTATCTGAGTACCAGCTCCTTAAAAACAAATCCCTATGAATTTAAATTTTTATAAATTTTTTTGTCGCCAAAAGGATAAAAATAGAACAGCAAAAAAAAGAAAGGGGACTCACTAAAAAGGCCCTTTTGGGGTTTAAATTATAATCTTCATCTAATGTACTTACTGTTATTTTACAATGAAGACAACTTATTTAGGACAAACCAATACTTTAAAAAAATTTAGGGCTGACTTTAAAAAGGGCCTGTCAATAGGTTATGCCCCCCTTTGGGTGAGGAAAAGCACAAAATTTGCGACAGGGAGGTGTTTCCAAGGGTGTGCCCCCTTTTTTTTAAAGATCTGGGGTTTTTTAGCATTTTAAAGCTCAAATCCCTTTTTTGATGACAGGGGTTTGGGCCCCCCCCCACCAAAGGGGTATTTCCCGCCCCCCTGGCTAGCCTCAGGGGGGGCGGGGGGGATGGAAAAAAAAATGACCCTTTTCTGGCCCCAAAACGAAATTTGAGCTTAAATTTCTCCTAAAACCCGCTTTTTAAAAAAAATAAGGGACACGGCTTGGGAAAAAAGCAGGTCTGTCACCAGTTTTTGCTGTCCTCAGAAGTGGGGCCCTAATATATGTGGGCTCCTTTAAAAAGGGATTTTCCCCCTTTTTCTGTTTAAAAATAAAAAATGCCGTAACCCCCTTTTTCTTCTCCCCCCCCCCCCCCTACATGCTCCTGTTTGGTAGGGGGTATGGGGAGCTCTACAGCATAATCCTATTCCCCATCTGTACCTTATAGAGGGGGCGTTGGTGATGAAAAGGGGGGGGGGAAAAAACAATGGGCAATGGGCCCCCGCACTGTAAAGGCTAAAAATTTTTGATCTAAACAAACTGTTTTTGTTAATTTAGAAAAAAGTTTTAATGATTTCAAAAAGACTTACATACTGCCAAGACACACTGTTTGAGACTCTACTATCTTTGATGTAAATACACAACCATATGCTCTGCAGACCTGACAGGATTGCACAAGGCTCTCCCTTGTAAAGTAATTCTAAGGTTCCCAAGGGTTTTTTCAGTGAAAGATAAAAATTGAGGGATTTGAAGCAAGCTCCATCCTGCTGATAAGACACAGCAGGAAGTGTCATCACCAGCGGGGCCACTGCTAGAGCACAGAGTGGTGGTCAGTAACCTAGGAAAACTTGTGATCTAACTCTGAAATGAGGCAAAATTGGAACAGCTATTTATTAGATAATAATCTTTATTTACCTTTGTTTAAAGCTAAACAATGAGGTGGGAATGACCCTTTAAGTATTTTGTCTGCAACAGATAAAGTTTTCATTGGCTACCACATGTTTCATTGTAAAACCATACCAGTATCCTTTCTCTTTCATTGGAAGCATAAAAGATTAGCCGGGTATCTACCAAGTAACTACAGTGTTGAGGTTTTGGACTATATTATGGTATAAGTTTAAAGGATTTATGTTTCATCAGAAAAAAGGGGTCTGTCTTTTTCCAAAAGAATTCTACTGGTGTAGATGTTTTTGTATATGACATGAAAAAAGGTCTGATGCTATATCCGTAGTGATACAGGCTTTTATATGAGAATAGATTCACATGCATTAGATTTTCTGTGATTGCAAAGCAGTTTCATTTACCAGATGAGGGTTGTTTTGTTGGAAAGGAAATTAGTTTCTTTGAAAGTGATTTACCTGTTCCAGCTGTAATGCGCCTAGAAATGCCATAGCGAAGCTAAAAATCTAAAGCTTCGTACGGTTCTAGTGCGCCCTGCCTCCCGCATGCTCCCTGGAATCAGGCACATTACAAAGCAATGCAGGCGCTCTGCAGTGCGCCTGATAATGGCGTGCGGGAGATTTAAAAATGTATGAACGAGGCTGCTCCTGATATCTAGCACAGCCCCGTTGATACATGTCATTATGTCCAGTCCTTGACTTGGTGCTGCCTGGTTTACTGTTTGATATTGTTTCTGTATTCTACCCAGCTTGTTTTGACTATCATTCTTGTTAACCCTCATTTGATTTCCTGGTATTGATCTTGGATAGTCTTTTATCTTTCGTTGTCTTGGTTTAACGTGATTTGGCTCTCCCAGTTAAAAAAATATAAATAAAATCACAGAAAAATGGAACATTATTTACTCAAAAATACAAACAGTAGGCTTACTGTCCAGCTCAATGGCTGAACAATAGACTAACGCAGTAGGATGCAACACAAGCCCCTGTGCTATTTGGCTCTCCTAGTTACAACCAAGCTTTCCCTGAATAAGATTTTAGATCTAGTTCTGTCGCAGATGCATCATTCTGACCTCCCAGTTTTTGACTCTTGGAGTGACTCTGACTACCTCTTTCCTATTAGTTTCCACTATTCAGTAACTATTCTGTGGACTCAACCTGGAGATACGCTGTGGCAAATTCCAGATCCCTATAGAGGGGTTAAATGCTGAATACCTGCAATCGTTTACACTCTGCTAAACAGAGGAGCCTGTGTCAAGTCGGACTGTGGAGGCTGACTTGCGATCCTTGAACTAGTGCAATTTCCCTGTCTCTAGATGTCTTTGAACAGTTTGGGTGAAGGAGTTAAATCACAAGTCTCTTGTAATAGACAGTCTTTGTTTGACAATTGCTTCTGCTATTCGATGCATAGCCCTTACAGTACATTTAATAGCACAGCTTTAGTGATGTACGTATTTTCAGTTTTAATAAGGAATTTGAAGGATTTCTGTAAAACCTATTAGATGTTGTTTGTGACTGAACAAAAGAGCTCTTGGCCAGCAGGGATCAAGAGGTGACTCATATGTTTATTGTTAGTAAGTATTCTCAGCATCCACAGTTATATGTTGGTAACAAATCTGACTTCTATGAAGAAATGCAATGGTTTTGAGGTATGTTGTATATGCTGGGAAAGGACATAAGCTAAAATAGACCTAAATGAAAAAATCTTGCTTGTTTGTGTCGCTTTCTCCTTGAGAAACATACTTTTGTCTCGGCTATGAGATGTGAAAAGTTCTGGGGTCAATGACCTTTTTATAAGCATTTAAACACAAACTCCAGAATAATGACTAAACAAAACTTGTCTTCTGTTCCCCAAGCCATAAATCTAAATTGGTTCTTGGAAAATAAAAGAATCATTTACCCTTCCTTGAAGCAACACATAATTCCATTTTATGTTGTCAAAGCAGAGTTTACTGACGTTTATAGATCAATATAGTTCTCTCCAGCTGAAATGCTTTAAGCTGTGTCATAATAGAAAAGATCAGTATGGGGAATATCTGCCTAGTCTTTGCTCATAGATCATTTTATCTGTCAGTGTATCTGTGGCAACTCAAGTCACTAAGGCTGATTTTCTGTCTAAACGGCTCCACGTTTTATGGGCAGCATATATTGAGTATCTTCTGTAGCATTGAATGGGATGTTATTATCACTGCCATGTCTGGAGCTCTCCAGTTCATCATTGCTGCAATCAGGGTGCTGGTAAATTAACTATATAAAATCCAATTCAGTCGCAATTAGGCGGAACTCATTTCTATGTTGATTAAATTACCATCTGAACATTGTTGTCCTTAGGATGCATGCTGTTTACTCTCGATGCTTCCAAGAGTTACAGGTACTTCAAGCTGAGATGCCAAAACTTAAGAAGCATTTAGCAGTCCTGCTTATGTTAATGTCGCCAGGGTTGGTCTATTAAAAGGATTGCCCCATTTGAAATCTAATTTGTGCACACAGAGTGCTCAGCCCTCGCACTTCTTCTCTACGTTCAAACTTTTCCAACTTTGTCATTAGATATACAAATCAAAGTAAATAAAACTTTACAAACACTTATGTATTCATTGCTGAGTTAGAATCCATGTTATCCATACGCATTAGCGGTATATACACCATGATCTTTTTGTTATGGCTATCATAAAGTAATAGAAAAATGTATAACCTCACCATGTCAATGTACCCTAGATGCTGGTAGTGTCTACAGGGGTGAATGGCTAGGTCTACACAGCAAATGTCAAAATGCCATCCAAAATCCAACGACATTTTGACATTTGCTGGACTGCAGCAGGACCATAGTTCTTGGTGCGGTTTTGCACAAAAGCTGCTGTTGGTTTTTGGACTTTCCATCGGCCCCGTACATTGTATGTATAGAATCTGACGGCAATCCATATATGTTGCATTTTCCGCCAGATTTTAAAACCGAAGATAAAAAGTCTGTGCTGTGTAAACTACAGCAAAGATTTTTCATTGCTGGCTATGCAGCACGGTGTACCGTTGGATTTTTGGTGGAATCAAAATACTGAATCCACCGAAAATACAACGGCAAACCTGTGCTGTATAGACCTAGCCCGTGGGAGTTTGCTTGTCTTCGAATTAGTCTGTCTTTGAAGGTTGAAGACTGGTTTAGCAAGAGCTGCCTAGTCATATTCCCTGTTGCTTATCAACTGAAATCACAGACCAGTACAAAGAAGTTGCCATTTTCCTTGTTTTTAACCACTTCCTGTCTGGGTCTTTTATTTCCCTTTCCTGAATAGCAAAAATACCACTAAAATAAGTTTTATAACTATGCTACCTTTCTGCTACAAGCATTTTTACACAGGTGATAATTGGTCTTAGGGTTGTTTGCAGTGGGGCTAGAAGTTGTGGTTTGGGTTGTTAGTTTTAATTTAGTTTTGTCTTTTTTTTATTTTTTTTTTAAATAATTTCATACATTGTCCCCTCCCCCCATAAAAAAAATTCTGAAAAAAATCCCTCTGTGTGGCATTTGTTCACAAATTATATATATATTATTATTATATTATTATTTTATAATGATATATATATTTCTAATTTCCCCTGTAACTATGACCGAAATATTTGCCGTAGTTACAGGGGAAGGCGATCATGAAAGCAGAAAGGCTAAAGACTTCCTGCTTAGCTGCAGACTTAGCCTTTACTGGATTTCCATAAACCCTTTTTTACCTCTTCTTTGAAGAGCTTGGTTATCACTAATAGAGAGCTCTCCGGTTCTGCAGCTGCAATCTCTGCTAGGACCTTTAGAAACATCATTGCGGAGTCACTTTCAGACGTTTGCCAATTAGCTCTTGGAGAAATTAAGAGGTTCGCTTACTTTTTCTCTCAGCACTGTGGATAATTACACAATTTAGTTACTAAATTACATGAACAGTACATAGCTTTGTGTGTTATTAGTTTAGTTAGATTGTGCTTGTCTATAATTATGAAATTGATACAAATCAGACCGAATTTTATTGGTAATTAATGCAAAAATCCATTAAAAAGGATTCACTTACCTTTTCTTGCAACCAAATTTTCGATTTCTAGACAAACCCTTTAGTGAGGTAAATGGCACCAAAATCACTGAACCTGCTGTCAATGCATAGTACTTTGTTCAAAGAGTTAAGTAGCTCTTAAGTTTTTTTTATTTATTATGCCATAACATTAGGTTCATAAAATGTTATTATTAGAGGAGAACATGTATTGTTGAAATTATGTCAGAAATATTTGTTGCCACACCCTGTGGTATTTTTATGCAAGCCCTACCCTTTGAAGAATGTACTGTAGCTGCAATAAACTGCTATTGGAACAGGCTTATGACCTTCGTTTTTTTGTTCTAATGCATTTTTTTTTACTGTACATGTACTCTACACTATGTACAGACATGGATTCAAAAGTGTTATATTCTTCCACTGCATCATCATTCTACAGCATACAAATACGATGAAAAACCTTAAAAACTAGCTCTGTAGGTTGTGTAGAAACTTTTCCTTTCTGCCAAAAATCCCACTCCTCCTAATAGAAGAAGGGGCTGAGATGGAGATTCCGGTCTATTACTTCCATACGTTGTCATAGGGTATATGGTAAGATGTGGTCTAAAGTACGCAATGGGGGAATTTACAAAGATTGGTGCTTAATACACCAGCTTTAATACACTGGAGTAAAAAGTTCCCAATTTACCAAGAGACACATGACTCTTAATTAATTTGCTGCATATTTTGGTTGTCTGTGCCCCAGCAATACAAAACCACGCCAGCTAAAATTGGGCATAAGTTATGGTTAACCTTTTTGTCCACTGGAGGCTATGACTCAACTAACTTTTTTTTTTTTATTTAAAATTGAGAGTTATAATTAATAACTTGTTGTATTTACCCCTCATTAAAACTGGAAGGTTTTTTTTCTGCATTAGAGAACAACAATATCCGCTACACACATTAATCAAGTGCAGTCAATGCAATCAAGTATAAGGAACAAGGATCTGTTATAATGTTTAACACAAACAGGAATATCCCTTCCTTATGCTTAGTTTATTACCACATGTTCTTAAATAAATAGAACAGCAAATGTGAAGGCATCCTTACAGAGTGTAGTGTACACTATATTTAATGTGCGGTAATGTCATTTCTTTTTGATAGGGAATGTAAAATGCTAGCCCAAAGTCTATCGTTTTCTTTCTATCTTCTATATTGCAGTACAAGTATCAAATACTTATCGATGGGACAGTGGCAGCATACCGAATGCCGTATCTCCTTGTTGGGAATAGCGTAATACTTAAGCAAGATTCCATTTACTATGAACACTTTTATAACGAGATCCAGCCCTGGAAGCATTATGTGCCTTTCAAGAAAGATTTAAGTGATTTGCTTGAAAAAATCCAGTGGGTTAAAAATCATGATGCAGAGGTAGGTAATATACTTGATCATGAATCTTCGGTCACGATAGTATGACTATTATTCACATTCTTATGCACATACAGTATCTTCCAAAAGCAAATATTGTATTATATCTTTTCAAGGAGATATGACATTTTGATACAATGTAAAGTAGTCCGTGTACAGCTTGTATAACAGTGTAAATTTGGTGCGCCCTCAAAATAACCACACACAGCCATCAATGTCTAAATCGCTAGCAACAAAAGTGTGTACATCCCTAAGTGAAAATGGACAAATTGTGCCCAAAGTGTCAATGTTGCAGGGGAATGATACAAATCGGGATTTGATCAAATCCCTAAGGGAGATGATCCATCTTTTCAGTAAGAGTTCCGGGATTTTGATCAAATCACTGACTTTCTTTAGGGAAATTCCCCCCCACAGAGCTGTTATATTAAAATCCTTATTTTCATCATTTCCCTGCGACATCAATATTTTTTGTGGCCACCATTGTTTTCCAGCTCTGCCTTAATTCTCTTGGGCATGGAGTTCACTAGAGCTTCACAGGTTGCAGCCACTGGAATCCTCTTCCACTCCTCCATGATGACATCACGGAGCTGGTGGTTGGTAGAGGCATTGTGCGCCTCCACCTTCTGTTTAAGGATGCTCAACAGATGCTCGGTAGGGTTTAGGTCCAGCACCTTTAAAAAAGTGTCCAAAAATAGTCAAAGCAGGATAAGGTAATCCAAAAAAAAAAAATCCAAAAATAATGCCACCCTTAAAATCTAACTTTTATTATTATGAAACCATAAAAGATTATATAGGGCAACCTATGCACAGAAAAACACCCAATTCTGGACTGACAAAGACTAAATTCCCCCCCCCACCCCCTGCGCTGTAGAAGAACGTGCTGATCAGCGCGTTTTTCTAAACACACGTGCGGACAGGTATGCACCGCAAGACACCGTGTGAACATCCCCTTATTCATTTGCCAAGGGTACCCCCGAGCTGCTCCCAATACTATGAGGATCCAAAAAGAAAAAAAAGGCTTCACTAGTCAGCAAATTCTGCACCTCAGAAGAAATAAGCTGATAAAGATTCTCTAAAAATGTATATTTTAGGGTATTTTCTTCTCTAGCATTATCTAGAAGTGTATGGACCTGTTACAAGTTTTCTTCCCCCGCGACCCTTTATTTACTGTATTAATCTTTATTGAGCTACTGCTAGTATGAAAATTATAATCAATTGAGTAATTGGGAACACAGATTTAATACAGGTGACAAATATACTGTAAATGCTTCTTCAGATCAGAAAATTACAGTGGATTTCATACTCCTTGATCTGTATTGATATTTTATGTGATGATAGAGCATTACAAAATATCAAGTTTTTTTAATGTGTAAAGAAAATTATATGTGCTTTTCCAAATTTTTGCAAATTAGAAAACTGAAAGTCATGGTGGGTATATATATATTCAGCCCCCAATATTTTGTAGGACCATCCTTAGCTGTAAATTTGTTGGGGTATGTCTCTACCAGCTTTGCACATCTAGAGGCTGGAATGTTTGCCAATTTTTCTTTGCAAAATAGCTTTCTCTGTCTGGGCTGTGAATTTAGGTGGATTGCCATGTCTTGGTAGGTTAGCAGTTGTGCCATACTGTTATTTATGGATGATGGAATGAATAGTGCTCCATTCTAAACTTCTAAAAGCAATTGGTCACACTGGATTCTATTCAGGGGTATCAATGGGCTGAATACATATGCACACCACACTTTTTTCAGATTTTTTTTTTTAATTTGCAAAAATTTGGAAAAGTACATATCAATTTCTTTACACTTCACAAATACTTGCTACTTTGTGTTGCTCTATCCCATAAATTATAAGTGAAATACATGTAAAGGGGATGTATCGCTGCATCAGTTCGGCTGTTCTCTTGAAGCTTGATTCTCTCAGTGCCTGAAATCCAGGGGCGTGTATTGCCCTCCCCGCTGGGTGTTTCTTAACTGAAGGGGGATGACATCATCCCCCCTTCACTGTTCATGCTCGCTCCCAAGTCAGTGTGTTCAACCCTCCTCCCCCTCCTCCACATGTCACTGTGTCGTTCCTCTCCTTTTGTAGCCTTATTTTCTAAGAGCTGTTTACATACCACTGTATTCAGTTTACAGTCTTTTATGAACTCAGAGCACTGATATCTTCTCCTCTCACAGCTGGAGGTTTGTTACAGTTGAATCCAGTCTTCTATGAACTGATCCAGAGCAAAGATCCATCTCCCTTCTATGTTTACACAAGGCACCGAGGCACAATTCTGCTGTTTTCTGATTATAGAAGCAGCTGCAGTGGCACTGAGGAGCTGGTGGCTGTACAGAGTGAAATTGTTGTTGGCCCCTTATTCTGAGTGAGAGAGGCAGGAATGCTCGCTCCCGTGAATACGACCGGGGGCCAGACAGAATGTAAATTAGTAGAGCCGTCAGCCAATGAAATGCAAGGAGGTGGGATCCGACCGGCACTAGGGAAAAGTGTTTACACAAAACGAAGATAAGGAATACTGTGAAAACAAGGACGTTTGCAAATGACATCCAATTTGGCAAAGTTGCTTGTTTTCACTGTCCATTTTTCTGAAGACCATTTAATGAAATAATACAACCCCTTTAAGTTTGTGGCTGTAACGTTCAAAAAGGAGGAACAGTTCAAGGGGTGTAAATACTTTTGCAGCCTACTGTATAATGATTCATTTGCCTTAAACCAGAGATTATAAATTTATAAATGAATTTGCCTTAAATTCCAGAGAAATAGTCCTCACTTTCACACGTGGTGAAAAAGTGCGATTAAACATTTATTCCATGTCATAAACGCATCAGAATATCATTGTAGCAGAAGCAGCAATGTTTCGGGCTTTAAGCCCTTCTTTGGCTTAGGAAGATATGGTGTTGCCGGATGTGAAATTATTAGTGTTGAGCGATTATTATCGACAAAGTTGAAATCGGCACGGTATTTACGTTGATCGGATTTTTTAGATCACGCGATAATTTAGGTTAAAATCTGTGCATAATCTATTAAATATCGCCCCAAATTTTCGGCGCTTTCCTGTCTTTTTTGGCGGCCACAAATCGCTTACAGAATAGAGGCAGGGTGAGATTGTGGTGCGACGTCATGACTGGGATGTGTATGGTTGCGATTGGCTGGAAAAATCACATGACCTCGTTTTACTTAGAAACAGCCCTTCCTGTTCATGATTAGTGTCTGTCAGCTCTCATAGCAGTAGGACGTGCGCTTGCCTCTGTCCAAAAAGTCAGCAAACAGCTCAGCGAAATTATTTATTTTTTCACAGAGACAGCTCTAATTTTTTGCTGTGATCCTTAGAAATTGGTTAGGTCAGAGATTTGAAGATTTTAGGTAGTTAGGCAGAGAATTTTAAAGGAGCATCTACCGCTGTAAAGTCACAAGGGGGAGCGGGGGTGGGGGCCCGCGGGCGAACACAGACAAGCTCTATAAAGGATACTGGATATTGTACAGCCAAAACTTTGTTTAGACAATTGCATTGCCTTTATTAGGATACAGATCTTTTCTAGTTTAACTGCGGTCTATTTGTTAGGTGCAAAACTCCACTTTTATTTCAGTATACATTTCAGATAGGTGTTCTTTTTCAATTTTGCCCCGTCCAGCTTTGTTGATATAGCCACCCTTGCACTTAAATTTGAATACAGCAATTGTGTAGTCACCACAGGTTAATAGGTGCCAAAAAATACCTTTTATTTCATATACATTTCAGTTTCGCGTTTTTTTCACTTTGGCGCAGGGGAGCTGTGTTTAAAAGAGCCACTTGCAGTTTAATTTGAATCCAGCAACTTTGTAGTCACACAGGGGTACTGATAGGTGCCAAAAAATACTTTTAATATCGTATACATTTCAGACAGGTGTTTTTTTCACTTTTGGTCAGTCAAGCTTTGTTGATAGATCTACTTTGCAGTTTAATTTGAATACAAACTATTTTGTAGACACCACAGGTGAATTGATAGTGCCAAAAAATACCTTTTATTATCAGTATACATTTCAGATACGTGTTTTTTCACTTTGGCGCAGGCCAGCTGTGTTGATAGAGCCCCTTGCAGTTAAATTTGAATCCAGCAATTTTTGTTTTGATTTGAGGGATTTGAGAATAGCTGTGATTTGCAGTCTTTTAATAAGAGATTTTCCAAAATCTTCCATACCTTCTCAAATTTTATATTTCTTAACATTTAGCGAAATTCAGGTGGTAAGCGAGCAAAGAGGGGGTAGGACATGGAGGTCGAGGTACGAGGAAGGTGCTCCTTCCATGCTGGCGACAAACGCATGCCAGTGGATCGTCATTGCAGGGACCGTCAGGCCTGTCATCGCTGGGTCAGGGCCCCGTGAATCTCAGTTAAGAACAGCGTCGCCCAAACTGTTCTTCAGTGGTTAATGCAACCTGCATCCAGCAGTCTTACCTCCTCGTCCTCCCCGTCACGGCCACAAAAGTCATCATCAGCATCATCGGCATCCGTCCAACATGAAGCAGCCCAAATGTCAACTCGTGTACCCAGCACTGTGGATAATCCCTTTTCTGAAGACCTCTATGATGGCACAAAGCGGTTGGGGTCTGAAGGCAGTTTAAAAGATCAAGAGGCCAAAGAGGATGATTTTCTCTGCTCTGACGCCCAGTTACTGATGCCAGCAGAGAAGGAGAAGGAAGCTGGTCAATCGGCAAAAATCCAGGGCGGTCGGGAACGCCTTGCAGTCCCTCTTGCTTGTAGCCTGCAGCTCCTGGATGCAGAATGTCTGGACGACGAAGTCACCTGTGTTAATGATAATGATGACGACATTGCGGATCCAATGTGGTCTTTTCAGCAGAATTTGCTTGCGAGCGCTTCATCACTGGACGAGGAGGAAGACGATGGGGTAGTGTCAGTACGGGTCCCGCCTTAAAAAGGAGACGGCGGTCGCAGGAGTCCGCTGATATGATTCCGCCAGCCACGTTCAGCGGAAACCCCGCTCCTTGCTTATCGCCGTCAAAAAGGTCCAGGACCTCTCAAGCCTGGGCCTTCTTTGAGCAAGCCTCTGATTCACCCAGCGATGTCATATGCCGCCTTCGCCGTAAACGCATAAGTAGAGGCAAGAACCTTAGGTGTTTTAACCACCACCAACATGTCTAGTCACATGCAGCGAATGCAAGAGTTGAAATGGAGGCAACACTTGGCCAAAAAAGGCAGACCGACGCCAGGCCTCCAACCACTGTCACACCCTCTGTCTCCGCCTCCTCTCGCCACCACCAAGCGTTCCTCAGCTGCCCATGTCTCTTCAGATTCATGATCAGGGATCAGCCTCCGCTTCAGCCTCCCCCGTCGCCCGAGTACCACCAGCACCACCAGAGACCAATCCTACCCCTTCTCCTTCCGCCAGTTTGACGACCTGCAGGCCGTACAGTGGCCAGTCTAGCAGCCAGCCTTCTGTCTTCCCGGATTGGGAGCATAAGAAACACTTTAACCCAAACCATCCCAACGCCAAAAGCCTGAATGTCGGCATTGCCAGGCTTTTGGCCTTGGAAATGTTGCCTTCTGTCTGGTGGACACAGATGGGTTCCGCCACGTCATGGCCATTGCCTGCCCATCAATACCAATGCCGAGCAGGCATTTCTTTGCCAAAAAGCCGTCCCTGCCCTGGCCAGCCACGTGTCATCTAAAATTCAAGCGCGTTGTCTGCATCTGGGCCCCGGGAAAAAGCCCCTTTTGCCCCACGACAAAATGGCTAGGTAAGACGGCCAAGGGCGCAAATATCTCTGGGGACAGTCACGGGTGAGCGGGGGATGTCTTTGGGGGGTGCCGGGGGGCTCTTAGGCTTGGCGCACGCTTTTTTCAAAACCGAGGGGGGGGTGCAGGGTTCTTTCCCCCAAGGGCCCTTTTTGGTGGAATCCGTCCCCGGGAAAAACCGGGCCCGTTTTAAAAATTTAATCTGTCTGGAGACGTCCACTTTAAACAGGTCAGGAGCTGGGGGGAACGGCTCCCGAACGAGGACCGAGCGCTGGCGGGGTTTGCCCAAAAAAACCTTGTCCCAGGAAAAAGGTGGGGTGCGGAAACGGGGAAATTTTGCGGGCCCCCCTTAAGATCGGTGGGCTGGAGCACACCCCTTTGCCGGGGCACATGTCTAAACCCTTGGGTCGCCCAGAATTTCAAAAGAGCTACCCGGGTCTGGACTCCCTGTGAGGAAGGTCGGGGTTTGAGTTCCATTTCCCCCCCCGTTGCCCCCCTCCCTTCGTCCCTCCCCGGGTTCCCCCCCCGCGTCAGTGGCCTCCCCGTAACCGTCTCATTGTTGACGTGGCAAACAAGCGGGAAATTTCCCAAACCCCCAAAGGGTTTCCGCGATATTGGCAGCAGGTAATTGCCAAAACGCGGTACAAAGGGGAAACACAGGGCCCTTGACAAGCAGCGGTGGGGGCCTTTTGGGGGTTTTGAGCCCCCGAGAGTGGGGGCCCAGGTAAAAGGGAAAGGCTCTCCCACCATCCTTCCCATTTTTGGGAAAAAAAGCCCCAAATTTGGTCGTGCGGAAAATTTCCCCCTTTGGGTTCGGGCATGAGCTTTGGGGTTTGATCTTAGTTCGGGTAAAAACGATCGTTGGACCCCTCTGAAAAAAACCGGTCCCCCCAGGGGAGGGAGGGGGGAAGGGGGACAAAAATTGGGGCCCGGACCCTTTTTCTTGTAAAAATCCCCCAAGGGCCCGGGAGTTTCACAATTTCATGGTCTTCATTAGGGCAGGGTTTTAAGGGCCCAAGGGGATAGTCCCAAGGGGGGCCCGGCATCAGTTTCTCGGGGTTTGGATCTTTCCCGGGCAAGTCGGGCCCTTGGGGTTGAAGCTTGCGGGGAAAAAGCGGGGGAGGGGGAGGAAAATTTTCCCAAAGACACCGACGTTACCAATTCCCTTCCCCTTGGGAAAGGGAGGTTCCCTATTTGGGGAATTTGAGGCGGGAGGGGGAAGGAATTTTTCAGTTTGTGGGTTGCCCCTGCCCCCAGGGGCCTTTTGGGGAAAAACCCAAGGCCCCATCTTTTCACTTGAGGGGGTTGGGGTTTGCCCTTTTCCCCCAACATGATCCTGCATTAAGGCCATAAAAAGAAAACAGTTCTGGGGGGGCCCACCCCCCCTTGATCCCGGTAAAAAACAAAATAAAGACTTTCCCTTTCCACCCCCCCAAAATTTAGAGAGAAAAAATGCAGGGAATGGAGCCCTTTGCTGTTTTGATAAACGGAGACATTTGTTGCGTCTGTTCACCCCCCTAAATGTCAGGGTGGTACAAACAAAACCGAGGTAAAAAGCAAGTAGGGGGCCAATTTACCCGTAGCGGGACCCAGCGCAGCAGGAAAGGGGTGGCAGAACCCTAAGGGGTTTTGCCCTCTGGAAATTCTTTATTTACCCCTAAACCAATGCATGAAAGGGCAGGGCCCCAAAATCCCAACACAAAGACCAGCTTAAGATCATGGGCACGACTTCGGGCCGTCTAAAACCCCGATTTTTTTGCATGTTTTCCGGCCCCTTTTTACACTTCGGGTACCCAAAATGGAAGAAGGGCCCCAAAGTTTCGTTGCCACGCCATAGAGGTGTTGTCCTGTCCAGCAGCCCAGCTTAAAATCTGAGGGAAACCCTTTTGCACAGTGGGGGGAGTTTATTACAGACAAACGCATCTGACTTTCCACAGATAATGTGGATGTTTGACTTTCCAAAAAATGAATCAGGCATGGATCCTGGTGTTTGTGGCCCCAATTTCCGAGGGCACCGATTAGTTGGTGGTTTTTAAATTCATTTCCCCTTCAAACAGAAATGGTCCTTTGAAAAAAAATTTAAAATGGGTCATTTCTTACTGCAATTTTTATTCTTTTTCCCCAAAAGTTCCCCAAATTTTTTTTTGGGTTTTTTTGTGAGGAGACTGTAAAAGGAAAAAAAGGTTTCATGGGCAAAAACGGGATTCCCCTTTACTACCCTTTTTCTTTAGAAATTTTCGCATTTTTAAAGGTTTTGAGGGCTGTTGCTGTGAGTTCAGCTATAATTTTGGTCCTTTGGAACAGAAAAAGTGGCTTCTAAGTGGCCCTTTCTCTTTCAAAAATTTTTTTAAAAGGGGGTGAAAAAGTCATTTTTATAATTTTTTTTGGGGGATGTTGCTGGGGAGATACAGCAAAAATCATGGGTTTCCCTTTTTTGGGAAAAGAAATGTTGGGGGTTTTTAAGTGGATTTCCCCCCACAAATTTTTAAAAAGTGGCTGAGAAGTCATTTTTTTTAATTTTTTGGGTCATGTGCTTTGAAAGCAGCAATATACAGGTCCTATTCTAAAAAAAATTTTTTTTTAACAGACCTTTTTTCTTCACAATTTGGGGCAAGGGGTGGTCAAGGGTTTATTTGGGGTGTCAGAAACAGGAATAGGTTTGGAAAACTGTTTAATGGACACTTTTTGCAAAAAGAAATTGTTTTTGAAAATCCCTTTAAAAATAGCTATTTTGTCCCTGTATTGAGAAAAAACCCCTTAAAAACAATTAAAAAAAAGGGGGAAAAAAAGAATGGTGGGGGTTCCAATTTCCCATTTTAAAAAAGTGTTATTTACATTTAAACTACTAAAAAAATTTTCTTTTACAAAATAGCTGGTAAAAAAATTCCCCTGAAATTTTTTACAAGGGAGGGGACAGGAAAACTTGACCAGATGTAAATTATTAGAGGACATGGAGTATTTAAGCATGGACAGAGAGAACAAAGAACAAAGGGCAATTTTTCCCCCAGCACGTTTTAGTAAAAATGAGAAAAAGAATGCCAAGGAAAAAGGGCCCCTGGGTTTGGGAAAAGGAAAAGTTTAACCACCCGTATTTTCCCCGTGAAGCCCCAATTTTGGTTTCCCCACTCATACGGAAGGGGCCCAAAGCGCTCCCAGGTTTTTGACTGTGTTGAGGGAAAAGGGTTTGGGGGTTTACCCCCCACTTTCCCCATTTGCTTTTAGCACGGCTGTTTTCGTTTGCTGCCCTCCTAAGGGAAATTTTTTCCGTTTTTAAAAAAGATGCGGACGCCAGCCTGGGTCTCAACCCCACCCAAATGGAACTCCGGCCCCCGGGTGGGGTGATCCTTTCGGTTAATAGATGACAGACGTAGCCTGCTTATCACCGCTCCCGACTGTAAGTCTGGAGCTGGACCTCCCCTTTTTAAAAGATGGTGCGGCAGCACTGTCTCTCCCCTTAAAGGGGGAAACAGGAGAGCTTCCAAAATTTTCTTAAAAATTAGATTTTGAAAAAAGGGGATTTTCCCGTTTAGGTTAAGTAGTGTCAAAAAGGGGGTAGGGGCTGGACACAAATTGCCCCAATTTGGGCTTTTAAAAAATTTTTTGGGGCTGGAGTCACTATGGGGTCGCATTTATTTGATCTCCAGGGGAGTCTGCCCCAATCAATGGGAAAAAAAGGGTTTTTGGGGGAAAAAGAAAATTTAAAATTTATTGGGTGAATTTATATCAGAAGCCAGGAGGGCAATTTTTTTCTCAACCCAAGAAGTGTTTTGGGATGATTAGGGAAATTTGTATTTTCCCTTTTGGGGGTTTTGCGGGGCGAATTAAACATTTACCTTTTAAAAAATACCTTTTAAAAAATGCAGGGGTGTATGTTGTATGTTATCACACTTGGAAAAAAAAAAACAAAAAGGTAATTTTGTAAAAATAAAAAAAACTTCCCTAAAAAAAAAATTCTGTAAATTTAAAAGTAAGGGTTTCCAAAAAAATTATTTCTAAAAGAGAGTCACTGTACAAAAAAGCATAGTTCCCCCTTTGTGATTGTGGGTCAAAAAAGGTTTTTGGGGGCATGCCCGGGCCCCGGACAAGGGGTAGTCTTTTGTTAGTGAAAACTTTAAAATGGTTTTTTGAAAAAAATCCTTTTTCCGGCATTTTTAAAAAGTGGGGGGGCATGCAGGTTTGGGGCTCCCTGCTGTGGCCCCGGACAGGTATGTCAATGTCCCGGTGAAACTAAAATGGTGGGTTTAAAGACTCCTTTTTTCCGGGCCCCTTTTTTTTAAAAGTGGGGGTTATGCAAGGGTTTTAGGTTTTGCCCGTGGCCCCGGCAAGGGTTTTGTCAATGTTTTCCAAATGAAAATAAAATGGTTTTTGGGAAAGGGGCTCCCATTTCCCGGGATTTTTAATCTTTTGGGTCAGAAAAGGTTTAAATTTTTCATTCCCGCGGTTTAAAAAAACAGATATAAATTTAAAGTCCTTTTAACTAAAATTTGGGGGTTTTAAAAAACTCCCTTTTTTTTGCACTTTTTAATTTTGTGGGGCAAAAAGGTTTTTAATGGTCCCTAAATGTGGTACGAAAGGTATAGTCAATGTCCAGTTCAACTAAAATGGTGGTTGGAAAAAACTGTTTTCCCAAATACTTTTTAATCTGTGGGTTTAGACAGGTTTAATGGTCACACTCGGTACGGGACAGTTATAGTTTAAAGTTCCCGTTTTAAACTTAAAAAGGTGGTTGAAAGCCTCCTTTTTCCCGGCCTTTTTTTAAACTGGGGTAGGGCAGGGTTTTGGGGTCTTTCGGCGTTCCAGGACGGGATTTTTCAATGTCCAGTTCAAGTAAAAATGATGGTTCAAATCATACTGCCTTTGGCAAATTTTTTTTAAATTTTTGGGTTTAAAGTGGGTTTTTGGGTCATGCTGTGGTAAAGAAAGGGGTTTGTGATTGGTTTTTGATTTTTTTCTGTGGCTTTTATAAAGTAATTGTCTTGCCTAAGATGTAGCACGTATACAGTTTGCTGTTGTGGATGTTAATTCCAGCTTCTCCATCCCTGTTTGGGTGTAAGAATGAAGGTGTTGTTCCTCTCCCATAGACTTTAATGGTCATCGGCGATAATCTATTATCGACTATCGGATATCTTATTGATAATTGCCGATATTGACTATCGACCTGATGACGATAGTCAACGTAATCGCTCATCACTAGAAATTATATCTCTCCATAGCATCAATGACCTAACAAAAATTCCAGTATATGTAACCTGCTGGAAATGGTGCCATTGAATATTGTTTTAACCACATTGGGGTGGCGACTGTTTCTCTGGAATCTCTATTGCATTTGAATAAATTGGGAGGCCTGTTGTCATAGTCGGGCACCCTTTAACTCTATTCAACATGACAAGTACTGTCCTCAACTGTACCCTGTTATTAATTTCCCTTTTACAATTTTTACTTGTAGCTATATTATGGTATGTATACTTTTTAAATTGATTCATACACTTTTATTCAAATGTGCATGTTTTTGGAGCTATTTGCAAGTTTCTTTGAATTTAAATTCTTTAAATTTGTCTTTAAATGTCATATTTCTTATCATTAATATAAATTTATAGGCTAAAAAAATTGCAGAGGCTGGACAAGAGTTTGCAAGAAACAATTTAATGGGTGATCATATTTTCTGCTACTATTTTAAGCTTTTTCAAGTAAGTTGCATCATTGTTCTGAAATAACTAGACACCACACCAGATTTGCTAGTAGTATGTGTATTCATTCATTATTAACAGGATGTTCCCATCTTAGACATTTATGGCATATTGATAGAATATGTCCTAAATGTCTAAGAGGTGCAGATCACACCTATGGGACCCATATCTAGTGCAGTGTTCTCCATTCTGTTCTATGGAAATTCCAAGTAGAACCAAGTGGTGTAATTTTATATAAAAAACCACCTTTTTTATTTGCTTTACATTGCTATTTTCTGAGACTAATAACTTTTCTTTGCTTTATTCATCATTAGAGATATCTTATTAACATCTTATTTTTAGATCACTATTTACACAATAATGTATTTGTCATTTGTTGAGAAATATTTGTTATCTCTACAGCACAAGATCACAGGTTGCTATGCTCTGCTGTCACTTTATCTGATTGTGCAATCAAACTCAATTTATATGGTTTTTATGAAGCAACTTTATTTGTGCTTGACAGTAGTTTTATTTTAGTTTATCTCATGTTCCATCAAGATACCTTGAACCTTGGTCATTAGGTATTTTGCAAATCTAGATTAATTTCACAGATTAAGATTACTTTAAAACAGCCACTTATGGTTATCTGTACACAGTAGTCTAGATAAGATGCATGTGATATGTTATAAAATATGCTGTCTAGAAGTTACAGATATTCCACTCAGATACATAACTAGAATTCATAGGGCCCCATAGCAAAAAAGATGGGACCCAATCACCTAATAACAATAAACTAAAACAGCATAAGTATTAAAGGGGATGTATTGCTTCCTTACTTCGGCTCATTCACACTTCTCTTAGCTTCTCAACTCTGTGAATGCAGGGGCGTTTCTTCCCTCCCAGCTGGATGACATCATCCCCCCTTCACTGCTGGCCTGAGACTCCCCCCCCCCCCCCCTCCCCTCTGAGTCCACATGTCACTGTGTCTCTCCCTATCAGTCTTATTTTATAAGAGCTGTATACATACCACAGGCTGCATTCAATCTAATCTGAGCACTGATCTCCTCTCACAGCTGGAGATGTATTACAGCTTTCTAAGAATGGCACAGATCTGCTTGTATGCAGGAGAGTTAGGCACAGGGTCAAAACTGTCATGTTTTCTCATTGTACAATCTGCTGAAGTCTGTTTCTGCTAGGTGTGAGGACAGAAAAATGCTACGGCCCCTAACTCTGAGTCAGAGACACAGCTCTGTGAATCAACCCAGGGGCTGTACAGAATGTAAATGAGCTCTCAGCTAGTGAAATGCAAGAGGAGGGATTAGACCCACATTGGATATCGGTGTAAATAAAAACACAAGATAAGGGACACTGTGAGAACAAGGCAGCTTTGCTAATGACATCCAATTGCAAAATTGCTTGTTTTCACTGTCCCCTTATTCTGAAGACCATTTAATGAAATAACACCCCTTTAATAATTAAAGATATAAATAGTACTGCCATGTATCAGGGAGCCCACATAGTAGTGCTGGAGAGAAAAAAACACCAAATACAGGCAGTCCCTGTCTTACACCTGTCCCCTAGTTAGAAACAAGACTTATGGGGAGTGCTGGCACTTGTAGTTCCATGTTCCACAACAAATTGTAGCTGCGGAACGACAGGTTCCAGCATGCCACAGCAGCATAGAGGTAAAATCTTAACAGGGGCACAGACAGCAAACCAAATGTAACAAGTATTCCCTGCACTTTTCAAAACTAAAAAAAAAACTTTTTATGCTGGAGTTACATTTAATAAATGTACCTGTTCCGACTTACATACAAATTCAACTTAAGAACAAACCTGCAGTCCCTATCCTGTTCGTAACCCGTGGACTGCCTGTACTTGTTTCCAACAAAAAGGAACAATGTTTTACTTTAGTGGGCACCCTCAACCTCTGCGTCCCATACCAGTTGCTAAGGCTGCTATTGTTATAATTACATCAATGATTCCACTGGAGACCATAAGGGGCCGTTTACACGGCACAGGACAAATACTGGTCGGAAATCCCGACTGGTATTTGCTCTGTTTAGGGGCCGTGTACACAGCACGCAGGGGGATGGCTTTTGTTCGCAGCTTTTGTTCGGGCAGAAGAATGAACATGTTCAATGTCTAAAAAACCGTCTGGCAGAAAATCCATGCAGTGGGGACCGCTGCAAGGATTTTCAATTGAAGTCCGTGTAAAAGGTTGACACCCGGTTAACAGACGGCTTTCAAAACCGAAAACCATCTGTAAAAGCGGGTGAAAATCCGGGCCGTGGGGACATGCCCTAACTCTACTATAATCCTGATGAGGCAGAAACACTGCCAACAATCAACATAACCTATTCTTTTCTAGATCTATCAGAAAAAATATTCTTTAAAGCCAACATTTTCTTATTAGTCATTGTACATTGCATTTTATACTAGGAGTGGGAGGTTAATTTATATCTGATTAATCCCTAAGAGGTTACCCTCATTGCTTACGGAGCCACATTGATGAAAATAAGGTTATGTAAATCTTTGTATATCGAACCCAACAGTGTAAATTACAGTCTTTGAAAATAGCCTTTAACCCCTTAACGACCGCGCGCACCGTCTTTTGACGGCGGCCGTTGCGGGTCGTTCGTCTGCAGCGACGTCTTTTGACGTCGCTGCAGACAAATCGGGGTTTTGCGGCGCCCGGCGCCGCAGCTGCTCTGGATCGGGGCTGAACTACACAGCCCTGATCCCAGAGCATGTCCTGCAGGCATCGGGGAGTGGAGGAAACCTCCGCAACCCGATGCTTTAACCCTTTGGATTGCGGCGGTGCATTACCGCACGCAATAAAAAGGGATCCCCTGCTCTTCGGTGATGGGAACGCCCGTACCCCACAGAGCTCGGGACCGCTGCACATCAGCCCTGGGACCAGCTGGCCCCAGAGTTGTCTGTTATGAAGCAGTGATTAGGACGCACTGTGGCTGCCTAATCACTGCCTGTGTCAACTGACACAGATTAGCATTATTACAAAAATTTGAATATGCAATACATTAAAAATTAAAAAAAAAAAAAAAATTTTAAACAGTTCTCCCTTCATGGAGTAAAAAAAAAGTACAAAAAAAACTAAAAAAAGTAAAAAAAAAAAAAAAAAAAATAAAAATATAAAAAAAAAAAAAATTTTTAAAATAAAAAATAATTGTACAAAAATTACACACACAATAACCAACACATATTTGGTATTCCACACGACCCGTAAAAACCGGGGAAATTTTATCTAACAAGTTTTTTAAGTGGGAAATGTGAATGTGTAAAAAAAAATCAAAAAAATAAAAACAAATTTGTAAAAAAAAAAAAAAATACGAAAATTTTTTAATGGGATTTGAACTTTCCTTATAAAGTAAAAAACTTGCCCCCAAATAAAACGGGCCTCATCCAACTGCGTCATTGAAAAAAAAAAAAAAGTTACAACGGTTTAAACGCAAGGAGGCCAAAAAAAAAAAAATTTCGGGTATTAACTATTTTCGGCTTGGGCTTAAGGGTTAATATTTTGTGGTAATGCCTTTCAAGGAGGATTTGCGTAATTTCCCACTCAACTCACACATTTAGTATATGGAACAAAGAATAGATCTGCAAGTTTATATGTTCTTCTTTTTTGTGCTTAGATAAAAACCACAAGGTTTTGTAAATTGGTTTTATTTTTAAAAAATTTCCCGTATTATTCATTTTTTTAACGTTTGCTTGAAAATGATTTTCCCAACTGGAAAATTACTGTTATTCAGGGTGCCTGCCGGTCACTGGCCCCTTTCCCTTTGTTTAGTCTTTCTATTTTTGGACTTGGGTATAATCTTTTGTGTTCATGCCCCACTTCCATGCAAGAAATTTCTTTATGCCAAGGAATCCAGACTTTGTCGTAAATAAGCAAATTTTCTCCTTTAAAGATCTACCAAAGTCAGGGCTGTTCTCCCCTGGTGCCTGTTTTTGTAATCATTTTACAGACCCACCTCATTTTAAAAGCAAAGCTCTAAAAGCATTTTGCCCCTCCCAAATCTAAGACCCTAATAAATCAGAATTACCTTCTCCTTTTAAACGAATATTGTCATGAAGGATTTGTTGGATAAATTAGATCCTCGCTTTTAATGTTGGGGGTTAGAGATTTTAAGGAATTCGCAATATTTCTGCTGACTAAACCCCTTTTCTACTTTTAACAGCATGTTTTAATTTCTTTTAGTTTTTTTTTTTTGAATATATTAGAAAAACCCCTTCCCTTAAAACGATTTTAAAAATTTAACACCTCTGTTTTTTGGGTTTTAATTTTCATTTTACAACAAAAAGCATGAAATACAGAGGCACTGCAGCTTTTGCTTCAAATAAAACCCAAAAAAAGCCAAAGCTGTTTAATGCAGAGTAATTTAACTTTAATACAAGCAAATTTTCAGGGAATGGCATGTTTATGGTTGCTTTAAAATATTTCTGCTTTTTGATCTTCAAACAATTAGGAAATTCTGCAAGAAAAATCTACATAACCCTACAGTTATCAAATAGAATTAAAATAAATCCCTGAAAACCACAGTTCTGGTTTTTGCTACAGATCTAGAGGAAAACTGACGTGCATATTTCTTGCCAGGACGCTCTGGCAACAGCACCCCAGCAACACATGCACCGGCAAGGGCTAGGGGCTCCTTTTAACTACAAGGCTCACAGGTCAAAGATCACACATTTTAGAAACTTTCTTGGTTTCTTTTATCAGGATACAGTGTCCTGTATCTTAACAACCCGATGGACTGTGCACCTAAGCTTAGTGGGGCCCCTTTCCCCGAGACGGGCATAGCTACAGGGGTGCCGAGCTCCCCTACTGGGCCCTGCGGGCCCAAGGGGAGGGTTCAAAAGCCCTTTTGCCACATAAGAAGACACTAGTATTGTAAAAAGGCCAGGTAATGGGGGCCCCATTTTACTTTTGCACTAGGCCAAGAGCTTGAAGTTGGCCTCTACGAGAGCAATCTCTTGAAACCCCATAATGCGAGGTCTGTTTTTCAATTTTAAGCAGTTTCTTTATCTCTGATGTCAAAAAAATGAACACATGATGAGGAGGACTGTTTAAACCCGTTCAAATTATTGGGGCGATTTAGGATCAAAAACCTGTGTAAATGTTTTCCTTAAGCTTCCTTTTTAGCGATGTTTTTAAAAACGTATTTTTTGTCTTACTTCGATGCGTAATTGCGCTTCAATCGCCTAAAATAGGGCTGAGAATATGGAATTATGTTCTCTTGAGAGCAAAGATTACCGTCTTTCCACCACGCACAAATGCGTCCGGAGGGGAGACAAAAAAAAATCAATTTTCCCGGCGATTACACGCCGGAAGAGTGAAAGTCAGTAGAGCTTTAAAGTTATGTGCGGACAGCCATCCTTTTTTAAACCGCAGGCGTATAGCACACATACGCACCACTATACGCCTACAATTTTATTTAGTTAAAAAAACCCTTTGCTCAACAAGTTGGCAACAATTACTGAAACCGAGCATTTTATATGTGCAATCTAAAGTTAAGAGATGGTCCATCTCTTTATTTTTAAAAAAAATTTCAAGAAAAAATGTTCAACCGAAATTTTAACCAAAAACCAAATATCCCTAAATTTTTGTGAAGGAAAAAGCCACTACTCCCAAAAAAACTTATAAAAGTGCATAAAAAAAAATCATTATTCGGTATTTTTCAAAAATAAATAATTTTGGTAATTCTAATGACCAAAAAGGGGAAACTTCTATAAAACACTAAAACGTAACTTTTATTATGTATAACTCTTAACCTCTTTACACACTATTTAAAAACCTGATTTTCTAACCTCACTATTTAACCCTTTCTACTTCTGAAGGAAGGAATAGGCTCCTTTTCCATTATCAAGTGCTGGTGGAACCCCACCTACCAACAGGAAAGCTTTATATATACAGTGATTTACAAGCTCCAATGAGGGATCCCAAGCCTCCTACTTGGGCAATCGTCCCTAATCTAATGGACACAGGACAAATAAGGCTCCCTTTTGACACCCTCTGAAGCGGGTGGCACTTGTAGACAGAGGTGAGAAATCCCAATTTAAAACGGGAGGTCAGGCACCCCTGCAGAGGGGTGTCAAAAGGGAACCTTATTTGTCTTGTGTCCATTAGATTAGGGACGATTGCCCAAGTAGGAGGCTTGGGATCCCTCACTGGAGTTAATAATTTGCTGTATATATAAGGCTTTCCTGTTGGTAGGTGGGGTTCCACCAGACTTGATAATGGAAAAGGAGCTCTTCCTCCTTCAGAAGTAGAAAGGGTTAAATAGTGAGGTTAGAAATCAGGTTTTAAATAGTGTGTATAGAGGTTAAGAGTTAGATGTAATAAAAGTTACGTTTTAGTGTTTAACAGATAGAGAACTGATAGAGTTTAAGTTTGCCTATGGCAAAATAGTAAATATAGTGATCAGAAGTCACTCTCTGTTCTCTTGTGAGATTCCCTTTTTTTTGGGAGACTATCTAATCAAAAAGAGGCCCACTGATATGTTAAAAAATAGGAACTAGTAATGGTTGGGGGCCCCAATTGATTTAGCTGTATAGGGCCCTGAAATGGTTAATAGATGACTGATGGCAGTCCTGGGTCTAAGGCATACTTGCCAACTTTTGAAAGTGGAAAATTGGGAGACTAGAAGCTGCAGTGTGCGTAGCACGGCGCACCACAAATTTGCATGGTCGCGCCATGTGGTTGAGGAGCCACACCCCCTTCAAAAAGCCACACCCACTCAACCTAAATGTGTAACGCTCTGGAAGAAAGCTAAATTAGGTTTTGGTGTCACCCAGCTTTCCTGGACTGTTGGATAGCCTAATCAGCACCCAGGAGAGCTGGAGATACCGCTAAGCTGTGCCTGAATCTAAACCATTACACTACAATCAATATTTCTACCACACAGTGATTATACAGTTGTATATACCAGTGTGCTTCTTCCGACCATGACTCATCCCTGGAAAATTTACCACACAAACATCTTAGAATTCTATTTTTTTCAGCACTTCCCTACCTGTAGCCACCTCGGTACAAACTCTACATGGGTGGGGAGGTGATGGGGGAGTTCTATTTTGTGTTTCGGGTAGAGAGTGCATAGCACAATGGTGGGAGTAGTGTTAGAGAGGAGTACAGAGCACTGCTTACAGTTTCTAATATTGATTTCTTTAATAAAATGGTGAAAGAGGGCTGTTTTGGGGAGTGTTTATTTAAATAAAAGTTTATGTAATTTGTGTGTTTTTGTTTCCCATTTAATTCCAGTTTAATTCTCCATTACTACCACTCGAGTTTGGTGTCAGCCAGCAGTAGTTTTTGTTATCCCAAGGCTGACACCAACCCCGTGTCACTATTTCCCCAGTACCTAACACACCAGTGGTACTGGGAAGAGCTGGGTGACTGTCAGAAGTGGACCCTCTATTGCAGTGTTTCTCAACTCCAGTCCCCAGGACCCACCAACAGGTCACGTTTTAAGGATCTCCCACAGATTGCACTGACAATAATTAAATCACCTGTGCAGCATAATTATATCACCTCTACAATGCTAAGGAATCCAGAAAACATGACCTGTTTGGAGGGTCTTGAGACTGAGTTGAGAAACACTGCTCTAATGTGAGGGACCGCTTCTGGGGTGGCTGCGGGCTGGTATTTTTAGAGTTGGAAGAGACCAGTGTTAATGGACCATTCCATTCTAATAGTATCAGGCTGAAGCTGTCGGTTTTACCTTGGCTGGTTATAAAAATGGAGGGACCCCAAGTTTTTTTGTTTTTTTTTATCATTTATTTATTGAGAATCCTAAAGAGGACACCACCTGTAATCATTACAGTTGATGTCCGTGTGCAGATTCTCATTACATAAACAAATTTTCAGAAAAAAAAAAACGACATGGGGTCCCCCCCACTTTACATAACCAGCCAGGGTAAAAACCGACAGCAGCAGCCTGATACTATCAGAATGGGAAGAACCATCGATACTGGTCCCTTCCCATTCTAAAAATACCAGCCTGCAGCTGCTCCAGAAGCGGACCCTCACAACAGAGGGTCCGCTGCTAACGGTTACCGGCTCTTCCCAGTACCCCTGGTGCGTTGGTTACTGGGGTAATAGTGACAAGGAGTTAGTGTCAGCCTTGGGCAACAAGAACCACTGGCTGACACCAAACCCGAGCGATAGTAATGAAGAGGCATCTGCCTGACACCTCCACTACTATCACTGGAATTATATGGAAAAAAAACACAGCAAAAACTAAATATATGGAAAGTGCACTAATAAAATGTAACCTTTATTAAATAATATTAAAAATAAATATTAAAGTGAAAAAGTCAGTTTAATGTAGAAAATGATCACAACAGTTCTGGACATATGGTGGTGGGAAAATAATATGTAGTGAAGACAAAATGTAGGAGGGAAAGGTAAAGTACCACCTAAGGTGAAACGGACCACAAAGTAGATATCTACTAAAGATCCTACCTAGAAAAATGCAGGACTATACGTCCTGATAAGGACGATCCCGCCAGGAACCTATCCCTACCACTAAGTCCTAATGACTACCTTACCACAAAAATGTCACAGACAAAACATACTCTACATATTACAAAAAGTAGAATAACACATCACCTTAAAATATGTATAATGTCGCACCATATACCGCAATATATAACAAGATTGCAACAAAAATATTGCATCATTCAAAATGGTGCACAAATAATAGGTACCGCCGATGTAATACACTTACGGTACCGTGAATATCCCAACATGTTTCGGCACCCACAAAGGCCACATCAGGGGACAGGTAAGTGGGCTAGAAGGTGAATAGAAAACATACAAACAAATTCCCTATGAGAAAACAGCTTTGAAAAGTGTTGCTAAAACATAAACAATAACAATAAGATCACACCTTAGAGCTTACCTATGGGTATTGTGAAAAACAATTAGAAAGGAGCGCATGGCTCCAAACGCCTGGTGGCAGCTATGGTGTGTCGCACACCACTCACAAACTGTGACTGCTTTAAATAGGTAAAGGACCTGTGTATAGGCCCAATCACCGCTCTCCACGTCAGAAATATGGAGATAGCAATGCCGCGTTCGGAGACCGGAAAACCGGAAGTGACGTACCGGCATCTAAGACGAGGCTTGAGATCAAACCCCTTGTCAAAGATATAAATAAAGACATTGCCGCACTCAAACACCGGAGAACCGGAAGTGACGTATCGGCATACGGAACGAGGCTTATAACACATCTCGCTCATTCAGAAGGTATATGAGCGAGTATAGTATATTAAATATCTCTTGCCAGCTATGTTTAACGCTAGCAACAGAGATGGATGGGCACATTGGCAGTCCCATATGGTAGAATTAACTATTGTGAATAATTTCAAACAATAGTATATGGTAATTTAATCACATATCTGCATGAAAACAAAAGATACAAAAGCAGGTAAAAAAATGACACTACACAAAGCTAGGGGGCAGGAACCTATATGTTACATTCACAAAAAGCAGCCAAAATTAAGCTGGTCATTGAGGCCCTCTGGGGACATCGTATCCAAGGTGTAAATCCAGAAGGACTCTTTGCAGAGTAATGACTTATCAGCATTTCCTTTACGAACATCTGGCAAAATCATGTCTATGCCCATGAATTTTAGGCATGTGGGATCTCCACTGTGTTGAGACCGTACGTGTCTCGCTACATTTGTGTCTCTGCTGTTGCGGATATCCCCCAGATGTTCCCCAATACGGCGACGAAACTCGCGCGTAGTCTTGCCAATATATTCTTTCCCACATTGGCATTTGATGCGGTAAATTATCCCCTTGGAACGACAGTTGATAAAATGTTGGATGGAGAATTGACGGCCAGTTTTATGATTCAGGAAGTTTTTGCCAACTTCCAGAAAAGGGCATCCAATGCACCCACTGCATTTAAAGCAACCTACAGATTGTCTTTCTAGCCAGGTCTTAGAAGTGGGTAATGGTTTATAGTGACTCCTCACTAGTTTATTATACAGACTAGGTCCCTTTCTATAAGTAACCAACGGACGAGGCCCTACCTTATCTCGTATATCGGGATCAAGCAATAGAATGTCCCAATGTTTTGTCAGGATCTTTCTGACCTCCCTGGCTCCCTCATCAAATGTACCAATAATTCTCGCTGGTTCTTTATTTGGATCCATTTCTTTAATTTTTGAAACCAATAACCCTGATCTCTGAGTGTAATGAATAGTGGAAGCCCTTTAGAATGACATCTTCCGGATAACCCTTCTCCCTGAACCGTCTTTTAAGATCAAGGGCTTGCGTTTTGCATTCAGAAACACTAGAGCAATTTCTCCGTAATCGGAGAAACTGACCCCTTGGTATACCTTTTTTCTGGGATACAGGATGACTACTTCTCCAATGCAGTAGAGAGTTTGAAGCTGTCGGTTTACGATAAAGTGTGGTAAAAATATTACCATTCGAATCTTTTATGATTTTAACATCCAGGAAATTTAAAGTATCTGGGTGGATTTCGAAAGTGAATCTTAATCCCAAAGAATTACAGTTAAGGTGGTCAATAAATTTGAGAAATTCAGCTTTAATTCCACTCCATACAATTAGAATATAGTCTATGTAACGTGTCCATAGGACGATGGAGTCCGTCCAGTGTGTAAGCTTGTCATTAAAAACGTGGAGGACCTCCCACCAGCCGGGGTACAGATTTGCATAAGTTCCCCTCAGCTGGTGGAAGAACCTCCCGTTAAACAAGAAGTAATTCTTGGTAAGAACAAAATTCAATAATTGTAGAACAAAATCATTGTGTGGACCAAACTGAACACCTCTCATCGACAGAAAAAATTCCACTGCTTCCAACACCTAAAGTGTGGGGTTTACTGGTATAGATGCTTAAACGTCGATGCTGGCTAACCCGCATTCGGTGCCACCTGTATCCTCCAGTTTACACAAAAGGTCAGTTGTGTCCCGAGTATAAGATGATAATGATTGAACAAAGGGGGCAAGAATTCGATCAATGTATCTACCGCAATTTTGGGTGAGGGAGTCAATACCAGATACTATCGGTCTGCCCTTTAAGGGAAAAACACACACAAATTTCACAAACACATTTTATTTAAATAATCACTCCCCGACACCAGCCCTCTTAAAACCACTTTTTTTGGGAAAAAAATAGATCCAAAGTTGATCCGACGTAGTCCACAGAATCCGACCTAGTCCAAATGGAACCTGTAAAGAAAAAAAAAAGATTACACATATATATATATATATATATATATATAATATATATATATAAAATAATATATATATAAAATATAGGCTGGATACCTTACTCAGCATCCAGAAAAGCTAGGTGACACTCATCGCCCACAGTAAAATCCAGCTTTCCATGTTAGGAAAACTGGGGCCACCTTTGGGGGGTAGTGTCACCCAGCTTTCCTGGATGCTGAATAGGCTATAATCACCAGAGTCTGTCCCTTACGGCCTGTTTTCCTTCCACCTGCAGCTGCCAAAGACAGGCCGTAGGGGGCAGTAAATAGGAAACAAGGGGCAACTCATGCCCCCTGCGATCTGTATCCAGCCCCCTGCAGCCGCTGGATACTGACTGCAGGGGGCAGGAGCAAAAGATAAGTGGGTAACTCCTACCCCCTTGCACATCCCCCGCACGCTGCACTACGCGCACACCCATCCCCCGCACGCTGCACTACGCGCACACCCATCCCCCGCACGCTGCACTACGCGCACACCCATCCCCCGCACGCTGCACTATGCGCACACCCACCCCCCGCACCCGCCACAACGCCCACACCCCATCCCCCCACCCTGCACAACGCGCACACCCATCCCCCCCACGCTGCACTCCGCGCACACCCAGCCTCCGCACGCTGCACTACGCGCACTCCCATCCCCCGCACGCTGCACTATGCGCACACCCATCCCCTGCACTCACACTCCTCCCCAGACACACACCCCTGTACTGCACTCACCTATCCTTTGCCTGCGTCCTGCTTCTTCATACTGTGCTCTGCTCGGGGAGAGGGGGGGGTGCTCGCCTAAGCCCCCCTAAGCCCTGCCCCTTTCCCGAAGTGCTCTCGCAGCTTCCTATGAAGCTAGGAGAGCATTGCCAGACAGCGGCACAGGACAGAGGCTTTAGGGCAGCGTCAAGAGATGCTATCCTGATGCCTCTTTACACAGATAACCTCCGGCATCTCTACAGATGCGGGAGGTTAACCCACCCAAGCGGGGGGAAGGACACGGCCCCCATTAGCGGGAGTGACCCGCCAAAACCGGGAGGGTTGGCAAGTATGGTCTAAGGCTTTCCTTGTTGCCCACAGCAACCAATCAGAGCTCCCCTTTCTTTTCATATAGTATTCTGAAACAATGAAGGGGGAGCTCTGATTGGTTGCTATGGGCCCCAAAGGAAAGTCTTAGACCTAGACAGTTTTTCATACATGTCCCCCCTAGACTTTTTCACAATCCAATCTAAGTTATATCTCAAAATTCTGGTACTACTCTAATTCTGTATTGATATTACATCCCTTTCTATCTTAATACTATCTACCAAAGCTCTATTTGAAAGTACAGTCCTTGTAGGCCGTACCCAATTCTGACTGATTTCTAATTTACAATGTCCAACACGAACAATCTTCTAGCCCACTCTTACTTACCTTCTTGGAAGAGTAAACCGAACATGGAATTCTCCATGCATGAATGTTTGGCATAACTTTTACCCAATTATCTCAAGTAGGTGCTAAAGGAACTGTGAAGAATCCTCTGATTCCATTTCCAGACTGCTCACAAGCTTTTGGCAGCAGCCCATTGTGTATGCTCCCCAAACTAAAAGTTCCCACTAAAAATTAAACTTTAAAGGGGTTTTCTCATTATGCTGTTTCACCAAGCCTGCTCTTTACAGCCAGCTTCAGGCTTCCACTTTCTGGTCAGGCTGTGGGTGGTTCTACATCATTTGATCAGTTCTGCTATTCCTAGCTGAGGGTTTAATGGGAGGTCATAAAAAGCAGGACTACAGAGCTCTAAAGAGTTAAAGTTTATCAGTAAGAAACATAAAAAGGCCCTTGTTATGCTGATAAGCAGGTAATGACTTAACTGTTCTGACCATCCCAGCCACTGCTGCTGGAGCAGAAAGAGATAGTCGGTAACCTAGGGAAACTTGTGTTTTGGTGTGCACTGTGGTTGGCACTGTTATAGTGGGGACACTGTAGAGCTGGCCCTTTTTAAATGGGGCACAAAAGATGGCACTTTTTGGTGGCACTGGGGACTGTTGTATTGGTATCTGAAAAAATAGTAAAAACGGATTTTTTTCCCTCAAGAAATATTTATTTCCACAAGATCACCATAAAGGTGTCTGATGGGTTTTTGAGACTCCAAAGGAGGGATGGTTAGAGGGATGTTATATGGTTTTGTTCTCTCTAGTTATAGTTTGTTAACCCCTTAAAACGACCTTGGCGACCCCGCGCCCCCCCCCCCCCCCGCACACCGCCGGTTTACGGCAAATCGGCGCAAACCCCCAGAAACAGGGGCGGCGGGGGGCTCCCCCGCCGGCACTGTTTTCCCCCATCGGGCGCCGCAGCAAAAGGCCCGCGGCGTTTAAATTTAAACCCATGGGTCCCCGCGACCGATGGGTCGGTGATCGGCATAAGCGCACTATGCTCGCCGATCACGGGGATTTGGGGGGACCTTGGGAAGGCCCCGTCACTTTTCCCGGCCGGTTTGCCCCACTTCCGTCCGCAGACAGGGAAATGGGGGAAAACCCCCCTCTTTTTAAAAACCCAATGCATTGCCCACAATGCATTAGGTTGTATTTAAAAATCGGGGCCCCCTAGTGGTCAATACCAAAAAGTTCCTCAATGTACAGTAAAAAAAAAAAAATAAATTTAAATTTTAAAGACAAAAAAAAGATTAAAAGTTTAAATCAACCCCCCCTTTCCCCATTTTTCAATAAAACATTAAAAAAAATAAAAAAGTTACCCATATTTTTTATCGCCTCGTCGGAAAAAGTCAGTTCTATAAAAAAATAACATCATTTATCCCAGATGCTGAAAACCTTAGAAGAAAAAAAATTCCAAACGCCCAAAATTGCGTTTTTGGTCTTTTTACGTCACTCAAAAAATGGAATAAAATGATCAAAAAAGTCGCATGCATTCCAACTGCTACGATAAAAAGTACACTTCAGCCTGCAAAAAATGCCCCTCACTGACGTCCGTAGGTGTTAGTACAAAAAAAAGTTATTGGTCGCACAAAATGGCGCCGTGGCGCAAATTTCAAAAATAAAAATGTTTGAATTTTTTTACGGTACCAAAACATAACGGAAACCCTACATTTTTGGGTATTGCCGGATGCGTAACAACCTGAAGAATACAGATAACACATTATATTTACCGAAGATTGAACGCCGTAAAAGCAAAACCCCCACAAACATGGCAAAAAAATACATTTTTTTCACAATTTCCCACTTGGAATTTTTTGCGGTTCCCAGTATATTCTATAGTATAGTGAATAACACCATTAGAAAGTACATCTTGTCCCGCAAAATAAAAGCCCTCGTGTCTATGTAGGTGGAAAAATAAAAAAGTTATGGCTTTCAGAAGGCGAGGAGGGAAAAACGAACGTCTCACCAAAAAAAAACGCCGGGTCCTTAAGGGGTTAAACAACCACATCTGGAACCCCCATAAACTACAATGAAAATAGGCGCCTCATATCCTCTTTCTGGAGTACCCCAGCAGAAGACCCCATATTCTGATCTCTTTCCATCCCTAAAGTAAAATTTAAGCAAAATTGAACTACAGCTTGTTTAACGCGAAAAAATGAACCAACACTGGGTTTCTTTCCTGTGCAGCTGGCCAGTATAGGAAAGTCATCTACATGTTTGTTGCTCTGTTTAGTCATTTAAATAAGCATTAGGGCTTGTTCACATGGGGTTTACACTCCGTGTTACAAGCGATTTAGGGATCCGTCTTGGGGTCCGCTCTGTCGGTCCCCAAGACGGATCTAACAATTAGCAGTGAGTTTATCACTGCTCGCTGTGCTGAACACGGAGCGGCGTTCACATGAGGGATCGTCGCTGCGTGTTTCAATAGCACAGCTCGCTCCGTCTTGAAAAGAATTGACACGCTCCGTGTTCAGCACACCGAGCAGTGATAATCTCACTGCTAATTATTAGATTTCCCCCTTGGGGACCGACAGAGCGGACCCCAAGACGGATCCCTAAAGCCCCTTGTAAGGCCATGTTCACACGGCTTAAAATGGGCCGTATTTCTGTCCGTAATTACGCGCCGGAGTGCGCCAATTACGGACTGAAAACGGCCCCTTTTTACGGTAATCCACAGTTCTTTAGAGACTAAGGATTACA